>JAPDNY010001220.1:0-17914 GCA_029375565.1 Gekko gecko | reverse complement strand
GTCAGGTGTAAAATCAAGTAGATCCAGTCATTCTTGCACAAAGAAAGGTTTATTAGGATTAACTTGCTAAAACCCACAGTAGGAGGTCATTGTCAGGAATGGGGAGCAAAGCAGAGCCGGCTAACTTATAGTGTGATGCAATGAAGCGCCTAGCGAATAAAACTTGAGCACTCGCGCGGGAACTCCCGGCGGGAGAAATACTTCATGATCGGGAGACTACTCCCCCCTCCCCTTGCCTTCCCAGGACTGGAAAATTCTCAGCGAAACAAGAATAGTCCAAAGCCTACATTCAAGGCCACCGTGATAAGGAAAAGCGGCAGGGAAGAAGCTCCCACGTTTCAGGCTGCATAGCTACGCAAGCGCAAAGCGGGGTAGAAACATAACACAATGGATGCAGTGAGAAACATCAAAGACATCACTTTCTGACATTCTGCCCCTCCCCAAACTCCACCCACCCACCACTCAGGAAGGAGCGAACAGGGGCCCCCAGGTTTATTAGGGTATCGAGCGTGAAAGTTTCTAAGGTGATCAGGTGCATTGATATCAGAAACTTTCACCCATTCCCTGTATTGGAGCCCAAAGTGTACCCATTGCACCAGGTACATAAGTTGTCCACGAAGTATCTTAGAGTCCAAAACATCAGCGATCTCATAGTGCTCTTCACCGTCAACCATCAGAGGGGGGAGGATCCAACGTCTCAGGATGCCCTTTAGTTGGGGGAAAGGCCGGCTTGAGAAGGCTGTAATGGAAAATTGGATGTATTGCTTTAAGAGACTTAGGCAAGTCTAGTTGTACAGTTACTTGATTCACACATCTTAGCACTCGGAAAGGACCAATATATTTCCACGCCAATTTTCTGGATTGTTGCGCTAGTCTTAGATTCTTAGTCGAGAGATAGACAGAGTCTCCCGGTTGTAATTTCCATCCCCCGGCCCGTTTCTTATCTGCTTGTTTTTTATATTGTGCCTTGGCCTCATTCAAAGTCTCGATAATTAGGGGCCAGGAGTCACGGAGAGTTTGACACCATGCCGAGGCTTTACCACCAGTCTCACCAGGTTTTAAGAAAGGAAGAGGGGGGCTGTCATAGCCCATGGCAGCTTTGAATGGTGACATTTTCGTGGAAGCATGCCATGAATTGTTGTAAGCAAACTCCGCCAATGGCAACAAATCTACCCAATTGTCTTGTTGATAATTAGAAAAACACCTTAGATATTGTTCCAACGTCTGGTTCACTCTCTCCGTCTGGCCATCAGTCTCAGGGTGATAGGCAGTACTAAGCGCACGTTCAATACCCATTAGAGTCATTAGCTCAGACCAAAATTTGGAAACAAATGGAACCCCCTGTCGGAAATGATCTTGAGGGGCAATGCATGCAATTTGGCAATGTGTTGGATGAATGCTTTGGCCAGGCCTTTTGCTGTTGGCATACTGGGGAACGGTATGAAGTGGGCTTGCTTAGAGAATAGGTCCACTACCACCCAAATAACAGTCATATGTTTAGAGGGGGAAGATCAGTGATAAAATCCATAGAGATTACTTCCCAGGGTCTGCTCGGGGTGGGTAGTGGTTGTAGGAGGCCTGGAGGTTTTCCTGGTCTGGCTTTACAACGATTACACGTTGGGCAGGACTGTATATAACGAGACAACTCTTGCTTCATTCTGGGCCACCAGAAGCTCCGTTGCAGAAGCCTTAAGGATTTTACATATCCAAAGTGTCCCGCAGCTTTTGAATCATGAACTGTGCGCAAAACCTGGGCTCGGGTAGCTTCTGGAACAAACATTTTATTTCCCTTGTACCAGCAGCCATTAGGATCACACTTTACATCATCCCTGGCTTGTAACTCACTCGTCTCTGGTGGGGTGATGTCAGATAAAAACTGCTTTTCCCAATTCAATGTCTGGATGTGACTTATAGGTGCCTGTTTAGCTTTACGGGTTACAACTGCACCAACTAATTGTTCCGGGGTGAACATAGATTCCCGAACTTCGACCCTCTTAGAAAAATGCTGAGGAAGGCGAGAGAGAGCGTCCGCTAAATGGTTGGCTTTCCCTGGGAAGTGGTGCAGGGTAAACTGAAATTTGGAGAAAAACTCAGCCCACCGGAACTGTTTGGCATTTAGATTCCGGGGTTTTCGCAATACCTCAAGATTTTTATGATCAGTCCAGATTTCAAAAGGTATTCGGGACCCCTCTAACCAATGTCTCCATGTGATCAAGGCTAAACGGATAGACGCCGCTTCCTTATCCCAAATGGGCCAAAATCTTTCTGTGTCATTAAATTTTCTCGACACATAAGCCAGGGGTTGTAGCTGCTTTTGAGCATTCTCTTGCAAAATCACCCCACCCATAGCAGTGTCTGATGCGTCTACCTGCACTACGAATTTCTTTGTTTCATCAGGGTGGGCTAGTATGGGCTCAGACGTGAACAATCTTTTAAGTTGTTCAAACGCTTGCTGACACTGCGGAGTCCAGTCTAACGGGGCTCCTGGGACCGAAGCCTTAGATCCCCTCCCCTTGGTTTTTAAAAGTTCCGTGAGGGGAAGGGCTACTTGGGCGAAGTGTGGCAGGAATTGACGGTAAAAGCTGGCGAAGCCGAGAAAACTTTGGAGCTGGCGCCTGGTTTTGGGGGGTTCCCATCTCAAAACATCCTGGACCTTTTTTGGGTCCATCTCCAACCCCGCGGAGGATATGCGGTATCCCAAAAAGTCAATGCTCTCTTGGTGAAATTCACATTTTGACAGCTTAACAAACAGTTTGTGTTCTAAAAGCTTTTCCAATACCTTCCGCATAAGGGTAGTGTGGGATTCTTGATCCGGGGTATAGACCAAGATATCATCTAAATAAACAACCACTCCCTTGAATAAATAGGGGTGTAACACTTCATTGATTAAGTTCATGAAGACCCCTGGTGCCCCTTGTAACCCGAAGGGCATCACCCGGTATTCAAATTGCCCCAGCGGGGTATTAAATGCAGTCTTGTATTCATCCCCCTCTCTAATACGAACCCGAAAGTAGGCATCTCTTAAGTCCAGTTTAGAGAACACTTTCCCTTTCGCCACCTCAGCCAGTAGGTCTTTGATGAGGGGCATCGGGTAGGCATTGGTAGCAGACACTGCGTTAAGTCCCCGGTAATCCGTGCAGAGTCTGAGCCCCCATCCTTTTTTTTACAAAATAAGACAGGTGCTGCAAAAGGGGATGATGCTGGCCGAATGAATCCACGGGCCAGATTTTTATCAATAAAACGGCGAAGTTCCTCCTTTTCACTTGGGCTCATGGCATAAATTTTCCCTTTCGGTAACTTTTGACCCGGAAGGATCTCAATTGCACAGTCGGAGTTACGATGGGGGGCAATTCATCTGCTTCCTCCTCCTCAAACACCCGGGTTATATATTGGTAATCCTCAGGGATGCGGTTAAGTTCCTCCGTTGCCAAACAAGCTCGTGGAGGTTCATTGCATGGGGGATTTCCTCACCCGGGGTCCCAGTTGTGATCTGTACATTTTGGGGAGATAAACTGTACCTCCCCTTCTTCCCATAAAATATACGGGTTATGTCCATGTAACCAGGGCTACCCAATACCAAAGGAAATTGGGCTTGCGGAGCTATTACGAATGAGCGTAGCTCCCAGTGGTCACCAATGCCTATTCTTAAAGGAACAGTCTCAAATTGGCATGGCTTTTTCATCGGAGACCCATCCATCTGTGTGAAAGTTATTGGGTCTTTCAGGTGAACCACAGCTGCCTCCAACCCCATAACCATAGAAGGGTTTATGAGATCCCTCCCGCACCCTGAGTCAATGAGAGCCCGGACCCGAATGTGAGTCATCATTGCTGGATTCATCACCAAAACAGTCACAAAGAAGAGAGAGGGGTAGTTGCTCACCATTTTAGGCGCCTCTGGTGTTGGGTCCTGCTGTGTAGCGCCGTTCACCAACAGGACCATCTCATTTCCCTGCATCTCACTCTCCTCCTCTAGCATCAAGGTATCCACTTGGTCGGGGCTAGCAAACAGAGCCCGTGTGTTGCGCGGTTTGGCGGTACCTTTTCTCGGGGTCGAGGTTGCCCACCTTCTGGGCTCTTCTTGTGGTAGAGCTCTATTGGGATCCCCTTTCGGGCAGGCAGTGGCGAAATGCCCTTTCTCCCCACATCGCAGGCAGAGCCCCTGTCGCATACGCTGATCCCTCAAGCCACTTGGGGTGGAAGTTGGTTTGGGTTTGGCCTGGCCCGCCGCAACACTTGGACGATTGTTACCCAAGGATAGATCCAGCTTCATCATTTGCAAGCGACTTTCGGCCTTCTCGGCTTCCCTCCATCCATCCCTGGAGGGTACGAGGTTGTTGAGAGCTGAGAACATTATTGCGGACGTCAACTGCCAGTCCCATTCTATATTGTTGGGCCAACACCGCATCAGTCCAGTCTCGAATTTTTACAGCATGCCTTTGAAACTCCCTGGAGTACTCCCGCACTGAGAGTTTGCCTTGTCTGAAAGTGCGAAGGAAGGCTTCAGCTTTTTGGGCCGCCCCCGGATCTTCAAAACGGTTTCTCAAAGCCCACATGAAGTCATCCACATTCCCCAACTCCTCCGCCTCCAGATCATGAAGGGCTACATACCAGCTAGTAGCACTCCCCCGGAACCTGGATGCAATAAACTCCACCTGCTGTTCTTCATCTGGGAATACATAGCCCCATCTTTGTACAAATTTTCCAACTTGTAATATGAAAAAGGACACAGTCTCTGGATCTCCATCAAAAGTGATCTCAAGCATGTCTTTGGGGCGGATTACCGGGGGGGCCGGCGCCATGATCGGTACCGGCTGCATGAGGGGTGCTGGAGCCGGAGGCTGAGGTGGAGGCACAACTGGCGGCTGGACAGGTCCTGGTGGCCCTGGCCCTGCTCCCGGTACTGGGGCTACTACTGGAGGTGGGGCTGGTGCTGGCTGGCCCGGCCCTGGCCCTGGTGGCGCTGGTTGGCCTGGCCCTGGCCCTGGGGCCGCTGGTTGGCCCGGCCCTGGACCCGGCGGTACTGGTTGGCTCTGGCCCCGGGCCCGGAGGAGGAGGAGGTGGCCGTCCCGGCACCAACGGTGGCGCCGGGGCTGGAGCCGGTGCAGGGGCAGGTCTGGGTTGTGTCAGCGGATGGGCTCTAATAGCTTGGTCCATCATCTGGGGTAGGGACTGCATTAGTTTACTCATATCCCTTACCAGCCGTCGGGTATCCTCCTGGATAGAATCCATGCGGGCATCAGTGTCCTGGCTGGACCCCCGTTCTGGGAGATCCCCGGGACACCCGCCCTTGTGGAAGACCAAAACTACCTCTGGGATCCAGGAGGCTGTCACGGCTCTGGCTTCCCGGCATAGTCCAAGTGGTCTGGGTAGTGTCCAGCAGGTTCTTAGTCCAATCGCGCGATCTGCGAAATGTCACCCCTTTATCCCAGGGTGTTGGGACTCCTGGCACATAGGTTCGTGGAACCGCACCACCCTGACTTGGTATCAGCCCGGCCGGGCTGTAGATCGGGAGTGCGTACGTGGCTCCAATTGTGCCAATCGATGGTGGGGTAGCCAACACGGCTGCTGAATAGGCAGTTGGTGTCGTCACCACTGTAGTTGTAGTCACAGGAACCACGGTGGTAGTCGGAATGGTAACCACTGGAGCAGCCACAGAGGTAACGGGAGCCGTGGCTCCCAATGCAGTAGTCACTGGAACGACACCTGTGGCTCCCGCCGTAGTGATCGTTGGAACTGCCCCGGCGGCTCCCGAGGTAGTAATCAACGGGACTGCGCCCGGGGCTCCTTTCCCGCCCCGCTCATCGTGGTGGATGGCGGTCGTCGACGGTGAGGGAAAGATGTGGATTCCTGACAATTTCTGTCAGGTGTAAAATCAAGTAGATCCAGTCATTCTTGCACAAAGAAAGGTTTATTAGGATTAACTTGCTAAAACCCACAGTAGGAGGTCATTGTCAGGAATGGGGAGCAAAGCAGAGCCGGCTAACTTATAGTGTGATGCAATGAAGCGCCTAGCGAATAAAACTTGAGCACTCGCGCGGGAACTCCCGGCGGGAGAAATACTTCATGATCGGGAGACTACTCCCCCCTCCCCTTGCCTTCCCAGGACTGGAAAATTCTCAGCGAAACAAGAATAGTCCAAAGCCTACATTCAAGGCCACCGTGATAAGGAAAAGCGGCAGGGAAGAAGCTCCCACGTTTCAGGCTGCATAGCTACGCAAGCGCAAAGCGGGGTAGAAACATAACACAATGGATGCAGTGAGAAACATCAAAGACATCACTTTCTGACAGGGACTTTGCTGACTATTGCAACATGAGAAAGGTGCCTAGCTCAGGGGTCTCCAACGTGGTGCCCATGGGTACAGTGGCACCCGCCAACACTTTACATGGTGCCTGTCAAGTGTTTTCAGAGCTCTTCTCCCCTGCAGTTGGACTTCCTCTGGGCGTCTGTATAGCTCCGCCTCCCATGACAGCCATTTTGTGGTTGTGCCCACCACCCATTTGTCTGAATTCCAAAGACACCCCCAGGATCAAAAAGTTGGGGACCCCAGCCCAGCTGTTGAATTGGGGCATGTCTACGTTTAAAAAGAATGCATATTTTAAAATTATGAACTTTACCGTTTTCATCTCATGGATTTGCATTTGTTTTTAGCAAATGCCGTAGTAAGGCAGAAAAGAGCAAGGGTCTTTAAGCCTTAAAGACTAACAAAATTTGTGGCAGTGGATGAGCTTTCGTGAGTCACTGCTTCAGATAGGGAGGGTCTACTACCAGGATGGCCAAACTGCGGTTCGGGAGCCACCTGCGGCTCTTCCACACACATTGTGCGGCTCCTGGCAGGGCGGCTGGGGAAACAAAAGGGAGGCATGCCTCACTGATCGGTCTTCCTTTCCCCAGCCAGTTTTCCCCTTCCTGGGTAGGCTTGAAGTATATGTGGGGGTGGAGCAGAGAAAGAAAGCAACTTTAATTTCAAATGCTTTCTCAAAGACCCTCCCCTGCCGGCTGGCTTGGAGAAGGCATTTGTCTCTTTAAATCCCTTTTCCAAGCCCAGCCAGCCAGCATGGAGGCATGGGGGGGGCTTGGAGGATGCATTTAAAGTTAAAGTTGCTTTCTTTCTCTGCTCTTTTTATCCCTTCCTTCCTTTCTCTCTTCCTCCCTTCCCTCTTCCTCCCTCCACCCACCTATTTGCTTTCTTTGTTTCTCTCTCTCTCTTTCTTTCCACCTCTTTCATTCTTTCTTTCTTTCCACCTCTCTGTCTTTCTCTCTCTCTTAAACAAATATCATTAACAAACAAATAAATATCATTGGACAAATAAATATCACTATTAATATCTATCTTTACCCCTTTTGTTTTTATTTTTGGCTGTCTCATTTAATGTTAATAAAAAGCAAATTTGCATATTTCCCAGTAAAAATGTATAATATCTGTTCATGTCTTGCGACTCTCAAACATCTGATGTTTATTCTATGTGGCTCTTACGTTAATCAAGTTTGGCCACCCCTGGTCTAGTATAAAATGGTGGTTGGCAAGAGTTGTATAGGAAATTGGAGGTCATCTCAAGTTTCGATCTTAAAAATGGAATTGTTCCTTTGCCAAATCACAAACTGCCTTCCATTTCCAGGTCCCTTCTCTTCTGTAACACAAGGCTTTTTAAAAAAAAAAATCTGTGTCAATCATAAATTTGCTCGTAAGTCATTCACCTTTGCAGATGGACCCCCCAAAAAACTCTCTATTTATCATATCTCCCTAGAAGAAGAACTAGAGTTTTTGTCCCTGTATGGTGTTACCAAAAGGACCCCGGCGTCAGGGCAGAGCATTCCCCCACACATGCAGGGACCTAGATAATAGTTCCTGGGGGACCTTTTAAGTATGTGTATATACCGCCCCAGGCAATTTTCGATAAGCCGTCAGAGGAGAATGAAAAGCGTAGAGACTGATGCTTAAATAAAGGGTAACGTTATGGTCGTAACCAAGATACAGAGTAAGAAAAAAAAGTAAAACGATCACTTCCGCATGCAGCAAAATAAGACGGCGGGTCTCGGCAGGTCACTGATACAATACGGTAGCGGTTTCCTTGGTGCCAGCTTCCTTTGCAGGATCCTGTTACCCCATTGTTGTTATTTTAATAACATGTTCCTCCCACATGGCTAGTTAGTTAAACCACCCAAGAGCAGAGGAAGGTGCGGGGTTGTCCCAAAAAGGGGGACACAAAGATCAGGAGGGGAAGGAGGTTCGGCTGGAAAAGGGGAGGTCTCCAGCTAGTGCCAGGAGGCAGGACATTCAATGCATAGCTGGAGGCGAGAGCCCAAGCTGGCCCAGGGATGGGATGGGAACTAGGTAGGGTTGAAGCTGAAGAGCCAGGGATGGTGTGGGGAGGAAAGGTGTGGGGAGAAAGTTCAGAGAAAGAAAGTGGTGGCGGGGCATGCCGTCACGTCGTAGCCCACTTATGGTAACCCCTGGTGGGGCTTTCAAGGCAAGAGGCGGTCAGAGGTGGGTTGCCGTTGCCTGCCTCTGCGGAGCAAGCCCAGTCTTACTTGGTGGTCTCCCATCCAAGTACCAACCAGGGCCGACCCTGCTTAGCTTCTGAGATCTGACGAGATAAGACTAGGCCAGAAGGGAAGCAGGATGGGAGAAAGTAGGTCGTACACTTCCTGCCCCAAGCCTCATACCAGTGGTGGAAGAAGGTTTGGGGATGGAAACCAGCCCAATATGTGTGTGGGAGCTTAGGGAGCCCTTTTTATACCATTTTTCTTGACTAATGGGAATGAGGGGGCTGTTGGGGAAGCGTGCACAGACTCCTGGGATAGCCTCTGGCCGGACACCATTGGCCTTATGGGGAAACCTCAGGGGACTCGTGATGGAAGGCGCTAGGGCCCCCAGTGAGATGATCTGCTTGGCTCACCTCTGGCATCGTTGGACCTGAATACGATTATATGGGTTGATCCCAAAGATAGATTCTCTCAGCACCTCTGGCTGTTCGAGTCCTGAGGATCTATGGCAGTGTAAAAACACGGCGTCCAGAGGGAGGGACTTTTTGGAATGAATGAACAGAGGATGTCCCCGATCTCTGCAGAACGCCCCCACACAAGGAGATTTGCTTTAGAATGCTCATCTTCCCAGTTCTCTAGGAATGGCTGTTTTGTTTTTAACACCCAAGTCAAGGTGGTGTCCTGGTCTTTCAACGTCTGTTCCGGCATTCGGAGCAGTGCCCCCGGCTGTCCCTCGGTGGATTATCAAAGCTCATTTTGCTTCAGTAAAAAGGTCGCCATCAAGGAATGACTGGAAGATTCTTCTTCAGCAGTCAACTCTTTCGTAACCAGTGTAGACTTGGGATGGTGGTGGAGGTGGAAAGGGCCATCCAGTCACAGCTGACTCCAGGCAGCCCCTCATGGGTTTGTCAGGGCCAGAGAGGTTCAGAGGTGGCTTGTCGTTGCCTGCCTCTGAGTCACAGCCCTGGTATTCCTTGGTGGCCTCCCATCCAAGTGCTAGCCAAGGCCGACTCAGCCAAGCTTCTGAGATCTGATGAGATCGGGCTAGCCTGGGCATACTTGGATGGAGTGGGCCAACGATGAACCCTACTTTGAGGCAATTGAGGAGATGTCTTACAGGCCCACCCTTTGTGTCTTTTCCTGCGTCTCTTCCCGAAAGGAATCAGTGGATAACGAGCGATTCTTCTGTTGTGTTTTGGCAGATAGAGGAAGAGAGAGAGCTGGCCGTGATTACCCTGCAGAAGTTAATCCGAGGCAGAGCTGTCCAGAACATGGTATCCTCTCTCGTTTTTTTCCCCTTTTGGTATCAAGCAATCCAGCGGCAAGGCTCTGTGTGATCCCGGGTGGAATTCTGTTTCTCTCCCTACCATGTGCATTATGCAGAGTTAGTGCTGACAGCAAGGGAATCCCTTCGGCACTCCACTCCATCCTACAAACTCCGGTTCAAGTCTTAATGAGAGCGGCCCTGGGACTGTCAGATTCATTTCAACCATCTCGCCAAACTGTGGCTCACAGAAGCCACACTTTGGATCCCAGGCCACATGTTGAACATCCAGATGGGCTTTAATTTTCCATCTGATCAGCGCTTCAGTCTCTTGATGCAATGACCTTTGGAGGCCAAGTGACATCCCTAACTGTGGTTTGTTCAGTCAAATGTCCTGGTCAACCACAGCACAAACTATGCTTTTTTTAAACTTTGGTTTGTCGGGCATCTTGCGAACCACAGTTGGGTCGATTCAGACATCCTGTCAGACCACAGTTAATCTCCCTTAAGCATGTTTTTGGCATGATGTCTGAACTTAGTAATCTCATATATGTGTATGTGTGTGTGTGCATATATAAACAGGGCTCTTTTTGTAGCAGGAACTCCTTTGCATATTAGGTGACACACCCCTAATGTAGCCAATCCTCCAAGAGCTTACAGAGCTCTTCTTACAGGAGCTACTGTCAGCTCTTGGAGGATTGGCTACATGCAATCCTCCAAGAGCTAACATGCAAAGGAGTTCCTGCTACAAAAAGAGCCCTGTATATATAGAGAGAGACAGAGAGAGAGGATGAATTTTTTAAACGTCATCGTATATGAAGTGCCCAAACTGCTTTGTCTGTTTCGAGAAAAAAATGCATGTGCACAAATTTTAAAACCAAAAATCAATGATTTAATAAATACATAGATATGATGTATATAGTACTCAGAACAAATTTTCAATTAAACCTCTAATGAAAATGGCATAGTGGTGAAATGCTTCAGAATTCTGAAGGGAGGTTCCAGAAATGATTGATTCTCCAATGGGAATCACTGAGGATTGCTGAATCTGAATGTACTTTATGGATGTCGACATGTATCTCTGAAATGTTGAATCCAACATGATTCTTGAAAAAATTATTGAAACAGATTTATAACCAGGGGGGGGGTGTCCGTCGAGTCAGCTGGCAGAGGCACTACAACGTCCTTACAGTTCAAGGACTTTTCTCAATTTATTATTACAAATTGTTTTGGGGGAAACTCCACTTGTGAATTTCTACCTGTGATTAACTTTACCTGTGAATTTCTTCCTGTCTATTTATTGTGCAATAGGAAAATTTGTTCTGAGTGCTATATATGTCATCTCTATATAATCTATTAAATCATTGATTTGGGGTGTTAAAATTTGGGCACGTGCGTTTTTCCTTGTTTACATGTATTGCTGTGCCACTGCCTTTTCTGCATTTGCATTTTTAAATCAGTTTTGTGCTGCATTTGGATTTTTAAATCAGTTTCGTGCTGCTGTGACGCTTTCTTTCTCTGGCCCCGTCTGCTTCTAGCATTTGCTCTTCTGTTATACCAAACCCACACTGGAACAGAAATTCCCATCTACATTGTGTGCCACTTTCACTTTGATTGAGTGTCGCATATTTTGGCAGCGTCCAGACTGCATGCTGCTTTCACTTCGTTTCATCTCTGGTTTAATGGTGGCTGTCTGCATAGATTTATGGCTGTTCTATGGCCATTTGGGTTGTGACTCTGCAGTCAGCACAGTGTTGGCCTGGGGTATCTGAATGTGGTTTTGAGCTGCATCTTTTTCTGTTCCAGTGTGGGTTTGGTAAAACAACTGAGCAAATGCTAAATGCAGATTGGCCCTATATGCTTGACAGTGTCACAGCAGCAGGAAACTGATTTAAAAATGCAAATGCGGATTCGACCCTTCTCTGCTTCGACAACACTGGTTTTCAGATCAGGAGTCTTTTTGCTTCCCAGTGTGAGAGGGAAGGGGGCTGCTTGAAAAGCAGGTAGAGAGAGGAGGATGGAATGCCTCTTCGAAGAGGAAGAACTTAGTTCAAGTCCAGTAAGTAGCACCTTAGAGCCCCACAAGATTTCCAGGGTATGAACTTTCAAGAGTCATAAGAACATAAGAGAAGCCAATGTGGGATCAGGCCCATCCAGTCCAACACTCTGTCACACAGTGGCCAAAAAGACCAGGTGCCATCAGGAGGTCCAGCAGTGGGGCTAGGATACTAGTAGCCCTCCCACTGTTGCCCCCCAAACACCAAGAATACAGAGCATCACTTGCCTCAGAGTTCCTACGTATACCTTGTGGCTAATAGCCACTGATGGACCTCTGCTCCAGATGTTTATCTGATTCTCTCTTGAAGCTGTCCATGCTTGTAGCCGCCACCACCTCCTGTGGCAGTGAATTCCAAGTGTTAATCGCCCTTTGGGTGAAGAAGTCCTTCCTTTTATCCATTCTAACCCGACTGCTCAGCAATTTAATGGAGTGCCCATGAGTTCTTGTACTGTGAGAAAGAGAGAAAAGTACTTCTTTCTCCACCTGCTCTATACCATGCGTAATCTTGTAAACCTCGATCATGTCACTCCTCAGCCGTCGTTTCTCCAAGCGAAAGAGCCCCAAGCACTTTAACCTTTCTTCTTTGTCAGATACAAAGGGAGCTTTGACTCTCCAAAGTTCATACCCCAAAAATCTTGTGGGTCTCTTCTTTTTCCTTTGGAAGGTTTTCACCATCAGGGATGGTCAAGGTGGGGCCCTGTCTTTCCTAGCATACTTATCTGAAATGCTCATGAAGGCCAGTTGGGCCCGAAGACACTATACGTGATGTCGCGGGATCAGTAAATCTGATGTTGGAGATATGTAAAAGCAACCGTGGGGCACGGGAGAGGTGATAGAGGCATGGTGTTGCGGAAGGGAAGGACTCACCTCTCTCCCCTGCACTTTTTTCTCAATCAAAAAATGGCTTCCTTAGGCTACTGTTTGACACAGCAGGAAAACAAGACAGGCATGCTATGGTAACAACGCACTATCCTTTTGCCTGCTGTACAGCCCGGGATGCACGTTGTTGCTTCATCAACATCTTTTGAGTCTTCAGAGAGTCACTCCGTTAATATTTATTGAGTCTATAGAGACTGTGATACATCATAATTCATTGAGTTCTTAAGAGACTGTTGGCACTGGGTTGGCTTGTCGGCTTTTATGGAATCCATCTATATTTAGTCTTGTTGCTTTTTCAATGTAAGAGGAAGAAGAGGAGATTAGATTTATACTGCGCCATTCAGTACCTGAAGGAGTCTCAGAGCGGCTTACAATCTCCCACAAGGGAAAGGGTGGGGTATAAATCCAATCTCCTCCTCCTTCTTCCTTTCCCTTTCACTCCCCAGAACAGACACCCTGTGGGGTAGGTGGGGCTGAGAGAGCTCTGAATGAACTGTTCTTAAGAGAACAGCTCTGAGAGAGCTTGTAACTGACCCAAGGTCACACCAGCAGCCGCATGTGGAGGCGTGGAGAATCAAACCCGGTTCTCCCAGATTAGAGTCTTCACCACGACACCAAACTACCTCTCAGTTGAATTGTGTTAAATTGAATTGCATTAAATTCCATATTCTAATATAAAAGAATGCCTTCGGTATGACCTCATAATATGTTTGTCATTGAACAGTAAGTTCCTTTAAAACATAGATATATATTTATTGGTTTAGTTATAGTGGGATTCAAAGCAGCCTGGGAAGACGTGTACAACTGAGGAAACAGTGCTGGGGGAAGAGTTAATCCTGCTGGTTTCCAGCACCAGCAGTCTCCGCCACGTGTGCCTGACCCACTCCCAGCATCTGTGTTTTGCAGATAAATGGCATGTTAGGGAGCCAGATCTTGGGTCCGCCTGGCCCTTGGGCACACCCAGATTTCTCGTCCTCGGATTTTGCCTGCATGGGGTATCTGGAACCAGGCCCTGGGGGCCTTACCAGATGTGCTCAGAGCACCCAGCAGTCTTTGAGACGCCACGTTCCAGTGCATAGCTGGATGCTCTGAGCCCAGAATGTGCAGCACCTGTCTGGTAAGTACGGCTTCCCAGATGACAAGGGAAGCAGCGACAGGCAGGGGACTCCCGGCGCCTGGATCAGAATGGGATGATGGTGTAGATTTTACCTTCATTGATCAATGTGACGTGATTTCTTGTCTTTAAACAACAGATGTTCGAAGGGAAGCAGAAGCGCCTGGAACTGATCCAGGAGCTGCGCACCACTCACGCTCTCCAGGAAGACGGGCAGCTCTTGAAGAAAGCGGAGAAGCAAGTGACGTTGGCCTTGCAGCGGCAGCGGGATTTACACGAGCACAAGGTTCGGATGGGTTGGGGTACACTGTTCATTCCCTACCCTCTGCATTCTTCACATCTGGCCCAGGAATAAAGTCAGACATAGACCCACCTTGAGAGAAGGGCGAGGAAGGGGTATGGGTGGACCGTAAGTTAAATATGAGCAGCCAGTATGATGCAGCGACAAAAAAGGCTAATGTGATCTTGGGGTGTATCAGCAGAAGCCTAATATCCAAATTGCAAAATGTCATAGTCCCGCTGCACACTGCATTGGTTAGGCCGCACCTGAAATACTGTGTGCAGTTCTGGAGGCCTCACTTCAAAAAGGATGTGGACGGAATGGAGCGGGAGCCGAGGAGAGTGATGAGGATGAATGGGGGCCTGGAGGCCAAGCTCTGTGAGGAAAGGCTGAGGGACGTGGGAATGTTCAGTCTGGAGGAGGTTGGGGGGAGGCATGATTGCTCTCCTTAAGTATTTGAAGGGCTGTCACTTAGAGGTGGGCAGGGAGTTGGTCCTGTGGGCAGCAGAGGAGAGGACTCTCAAGAATGGGTTTAAATTAAGGGTGGGAAGGTACCGGCTGGATCTTAGGAAAAACCTTTTTACAGTAGTGCAAGAGTGAAATCAGCTGCCTAGGGAGGTGGTGAGCTCCCCCCTCACTGGCAGCCTTCAGGCAGCGGCTGGACAAACATTTGTCAGGGCTGCTCTCGGCTGATCCTGCATTGAGCAGGGGGTTGGACTGGATGGCCTGGATGGCCCCTTCCAGCTCTGTGATTCTCTGGAGGGGCACACACTGTGCCATCTAACCAACCAGTCTGAAGATCAAACGATGGGGCAGGAAAGGAGGACTGACTGGGCCCGGCTCGGAACCTCTGGAGGCCCATCCGACGGCAGTTTGTGGAGCGAGGAAGAGAGGGGGCGGGCTTTGCAGTTCCTCCAAGGCAGGAAGTGAGTGGGGGGACGTGACACACACACACACACACACACGTGCCAGATTATGTCAGCTGACTGTGACTGACAGCCAGAGCCATGGATCCTGAAAGAGTGCAGGCAGCGTCCCTTTTGCATACAGAATATTCCTCGGATGTGGCAGCAACATTTTGGCCGCTGGTCAAACCCCACCAACCCCCTTAGGCCCCAAGTTTGGGGCCTTGTGCTGGGCTGGGCAGAAGCGGAACGCGTTCTTCCTGATTCTCCAAGAGCACCAACAGCCTTGGACTTCTGTCGTGCCATCAAAGCGCTTGGACCAGGTTTCCAAAGAACTCATTAGTGCTGTAAGGCTGGGAAGACTCCGGGCCCACAAGCGCTAAACACTTGTGACACATCCATATTCTATGGAGTGAAAGGAGATGTGGGCTCATCCGTTGAGAAAACAGTATGTATCAGAGCGTGCTCAGAACAGCATCATGTCGTACCTTTAAAGGGCAGGAAGCACAAGGCTCAGTAAAGTTGGCCTATGTCATAGAATCTCGGTTAAGCTGGCCACATCCGAGAACCAAGGCTCCCTCTAAGCTGTGGGGTCTTGTGGGCAAAAATTCTACTTTGTGAGCTCCTGGAATTAAAGTTGTGAGCGAGCCATTTGGCTGCTGCATAAATTAGTTTTGCTCTGGAGCCCTCCTTCCTGAGCGAAGACAAAAATCTGTGAGCTGGAGGCTAAAAAACTGTGAGCTAGCTCACACTAACTCAGCTTAGAGGGAACACTGCGAGAACCCCTGTAATCTCTCAGATTTGGGATTTAGAAAAATCTGCCTTCCCCTCCTTTTTTTAGCAGAACTCTGGGTAAGAAGCTGTGAAATTTAACCCCTTTTTCTTAAAGTCAACTTAGACAGAATAGGAATGCCACGGATGCTTATACAGGATTGATTTCTGTGGGGTCTGCCAGTGTTCTGTGTATCTGTTCGGTAAAGTTATGTTTAATCCGATCTAGGGTTATTAGATTACTTTGAAATAGAAGTATTAGTTTTTACATATGTCGAGTGCTTATTGGCTGGGAAGTACAGGGATTCATTTTGAATGTGGAGCAAATAAATAAACCTCAATAATGTCAGTAATGGTTGTTTAATGTTTCACACTGTATCCATTGTTCTGTGTTTCCTATCTCGTCCCTGCTTCTGCGCTTGCGTAGGTATGCTAGCTGTAACATGGGAGCTTCTTCCCTGCCGCTCGGTGTTATCACGGTGGCCTTGAATGCAGGCTTTGGGCTATTCTTAAGTCTATGAGAATTTTCCAGTCCTGTGAAGCCGAGGGGAGGAGGGAGTCGTCTCCCGCCCATTAAGTAACTCTCCCGCCGGGAGTTTCCCACACGCGCGTGCAGATCATTTGCTAGTCGCCTTTTGAATCACACTATAACCATGCCTGAGCCGCTTGTCCCGCCATTCCTGACAATAACCTTTTCACTCTGGGTTTTAGCACTGTATTCCAATAAAGCCCTTCTTACTCCTAAGAATGCTTGGATCTAGTTGCTTTTGAACCTGACAAATAACTCCCTTAGAGGTTGAGGATTGTCCTGCGAGGATTGAATATTTCAAGAGAGTATTCGATCACCAAGCAGCACTGTGACTTGGTGATTAACGTATTGCTTTAGTTCAGTCAAAGAGGTTTTGATCGCCATCTGGCCTCAATAGGCTTATGCCTGAATGATATGATGTCCTCGTCTGAAATACATATTTTTGCTTTGCTCAAACAGAGATTAATTGACATTGAGTTTCAAGAGCTTAGAGCCTTGGCTTCTGGTAGATGTTCCCCCTTAAGATGGGTTCGTTTCCCGATCAAAGCCCCAGCACAATATTTATCGGGTCTGACTTCCCCACAGCTGCGCAGAGCATTTATGCTGGCCCGCTTTAACGTGCTCCCCTCCGCTGTTTTAGCAGGGAGATTTAAGAAAACCCCTTATTCTGCTAGGCTTTGTAACTGTGACTCAGATGAGGTAGAAACAATAGAACACGTATTCCTCTATTGCAGTTTGTATGATGACATTCGGGCTGCCTATTTGGAAGCCATTCTTAAGAAAGATGCTATACAATCCGATGACAGAATGATGTACTGTCTACTGGCTTCACAAAATATAGAGGTTATTGAAGCGGTTGCTAAGTTTTGTAACTGCCTCATAATGAGAAAGATGTGTGTTGATCCCATGAATTGAATGGTGACTGTTTGTGCTTCTGCTCTATGCCAATAAATGTTCTGAATTGAATTGATCGCCATCTGGCTGTTCTAAAGTAATGCCTGCCCCCGGGTGGGTTCAAGCAACTGCCACATAAGCTCCAAAAATGCTACGTGGACAGAACCTTAGCCCTGGGACCCAGAGCACCATTTTGATGAAAGTGGTTTGTCTTATCGAATCCACTACAGTTCTTCCTGTTTTGTTCTCAGCTGTCCATGATGGAGAAGCACCTGGCTCACGTGGAAGGAAGGACCATTGCCAACCTGCTGGACTTCTTGTCCAAAGAGCTGATTAGGCTCCAAGAAGAGCGGCGGATCCATGCTTTTGCGATGCTGGCCGAAAGGCAACGCCGGATGCGGGAAGCAGAGGAGAGCGGACGCCGGCAAGTGGAAGAGAGGCGCCGGCGGGAAGAGGATGAGATATTCAAACAGGCAGGTGGAGGACAGGCGGTCAGAAGGGTGCATGATGTCCTGGTCACTGGCCAATCGAGCTTGTCCATCATAGCTTTACAGCAGAGCCAGATGGTGGCGTAAATCCAACCAAAATGAAAGGTGGGGACTAATAGTTTAATAAATGAATGCACAAAGGAATCAGCTTTGCTCAGCAGAGCGACAGGATCAGGGTAGGTGTCTCATATTTGCTGTTTTTGTGGGATATATTTATCGTATGGCAGAGTGACACACAGGAAGCAT
>JAPDNY010000122.1:0-117439 GCA_029375565.1 Gekko gecko | reverse complement strand
ACTTCCAAACTTTTCTCAAGGAAGTGGCTAGGTGAGTGCGTCTGTTGGACCATATTCCAACTCAAGAAGCCCTTCTTCTTGCATGATTCTTACTAGGTGGTGCTTCACAATCGTGTGTTTAGTTCTTGAGCTGATCTTTTCCATTTGTGCAAGTTTTATGCACCCTTGGTTGTCTTCAAAGATTGTACTGGTTTGGGTTCCTCTGTCCCAAAATCTTGCCTTAGTTGCAATATCCATTTCACTTGTCTGCATGTTTCTGCTGTGGATACATACCCAGTGTCAGTTTAGGACACAACTACTGTTGTGGTTCCAGCACCAAGGGGAGAAGGAGGGGAGGTTGCCAGAGGGTGAAGGAGGGGTTCCTTTGCTCCCCATGTCCCATTAACCCGTTTTATGGCCCAAGTCTGAATAACACACATACAACTTGGTTTGACTAAAGTGGAGTAAATTGGCCACAACTTTATTGCTGTGCTGTCCATTGTGTTCAGATGCACTGCTTCTATATGCTGTGCTTCATTGTTCTCTTTTGGTGTGGATTCACTGATATCTACTTCCTTATTTCTCCCTTTCATCAGTGTAGATCACATTGCAGATCTTGACTGTTTCTGGATTGACTATTCTGTATCCTTTGCATCCAAGTGCATATAGCCAACAGAAACGCCTTCTTCTGCTCTATGATCCATCTCGGTCTGCTTTTCTTTAGGAATGAAATTGGAGGCCTTTGATCCAAGCACTTGTAGATGATTCAGTCTGGGTTTGTGCCCGTACTACAGTTCAAATGGTGTACTACTTGCACCTTTAGTAGGTAATCTGTTTTGCAGGTAGGTAGTACCATACAATCTGACGATCAAAGAAAGTGAAAGCGGCATGCAGTGTATAGGATACTATGTGAACCAGGAGCTTCTCTCTTGGTTCTCCTGCCAAGTCTGCAGGGGCTCCAGGCCTCAAGTTGGCAAGGAGCAGCTTATTTATTTTGACAGGACTCAAAGCATTCTGCTCTTTAAAGGCTCACCTCTTCAGGCTCTGGTTCAGCTCTGGGGAAGGGGAGGGAGTCATAAGAACATAAGAACATAAGAGAAGCCAATGTTGAATCAGGCCAATGGCCCATCTAGTCCAACACTCTGTCACACAGCGGCCAAAATATATCAGGTGCCATCAGGAGGTCCAGCAGTGGGGCCAGGGCACCAGAAGCCCTCCCACTGCTGCCCCCTCCAGCACCAAGAATAGAGTGCATCACCTGCCCCAGACTGAGAGTTCTCATTCTATACCCTGTGGCTAATAGCCACTGGTGGACTTCAGCTCCATATGTTTATCTAATTTCCTCTTGAAACTGTCCATGCTTGCAGCTGCCACGACCTCCTGTGGCAGTGAATTCCATATGTTAATCACTCTTTGGGTGAAGAAGTATTTCCTTTTATCTGTTCTATCCCGACTGCTCAGCAATTTCATAGAGTGCCCACGAGTTCTTGTATTGTGAGAAAGGGAGAAAAGTACTTCTTTCTCAACCTGCTCAATCCCATTCATAATCTTATAAACCTCGATCATGTCACCCCTCAGCCGTCGTTTCTCCAAGCTAAAGAGCCCCAAGCATTTTAACCTTTCTTCATAGGGAAGGTGTTCCAACCCTTTTATCATTCTAGTTGCCCTTCTCTGCACTTTTTCCAATGCTATAATATCCTTTTTGAGATGTGGTGACCAGAACTGTACACAGTATTCCAAATGAGGTCACACCAATGATTTATACAGGGGCATGATGATACTGGCTGATTTGTTATCAATTCCCTTCCTAATAATCCCCAGCATAGCGTTGGCCTTCTTTATTGCAGCTACACATTGTGTAGACATTTTCAGCGAGTTATCCACTACGACTCCAAGATCTCTCTCTTGGTCAGTCTCTGCCAGATCAGACCCCATCAACGTGTATTTATATTTAGGATTTTTGGCTCCAATGTGCATCACTTTGCACTTGGCCACATTGAACCCCATTTGCCACGTTGACGCCCACTCACCCATCCTCAACAGATCCCTTTGGAGTGCCTCACAATCCTCCCTGGTTTTCACCACCCTGAACAACTTCGTGTCATCTGCAAATTTAGCCACATCACTGCTTACTCCCAATTCCAAATCGTTAATAAACAAGTTAAAAAGCATGGGACCGAGTACTGATCCCTGTGGTACCCCACTGCTTACCACCCTCCACTGAGAAAGTTTCCCATTTATACTCACTCTCTGTTTCCTATTTATAAGCCAGTTTTTGATCCACAAGAGGACTTGTCCTTTTATCCCATGACTATTGAGCTTACTTAGGAGCCTTTGATGAGGAACTGTATCAAAAGCTTTCCGGAAGTCAAGGTAAATAATATCTATTGGGTCCCCCTTGTCCACATGTTTGTTCACTCCTCAAAAAACACTAACAGGTTAGTGAGACAAGATCTTCCCTTACAGAACCCATGCTGAGTCTGCCTCAATAGTTTTTGTTCATCAATGTGCCTACTAATTCTTTCCTTAATAACAGTTTCCACCAACTTACCCGGTATCGATGTCAGACTGACTGGCCTGTAATTTCCTGGATCTCCCCTGGAGCCCTTTTTAAAGATGGGAGTGACATTAGCTACCTTCCCTTTTCCCCTTGACCCTCATGCTCCCTGGCAGCAGCCGGGCTGCCAGATCCAGAGTGGGACATATCTAACAAGTCCCCGAGAGTCTTCCCCGTGCACCTAACTGACTGTCCCTGCTTCTCCAGGTCAGCCACCTTGGCCTCAAGGGAGCAAACTCGCTCCCTGAGAACCAGGAGCTCCTTGCACCGAGCACACACCCAAGACTTCTGACCAGTGGGCAGATAGTCATACATGTGACACTCCATGCAAAACACTGGATAGCCCCCAACCCCCTGCTGGCATTCTGGCTTCATAATTGTTTTTAAACAAATACTTTTCTATAACCCCCTTTTAAAACCCTTTGTATTTATATGGCTCCTGTTGTAGGAGTCTACTTACCTTACCTTACCAAGGAGCCAAGGTCCTGGCTTCCTGGCTCTTCCTGGGCTTCTTACAGAGCCCCTAGGCCAAGAGCCACAGGCAAAAGCCTCGCCCTTTTGCTCTCGCCCTTCGGCTCGTGCCAGAGGCTCGTGCCTCTTGCAAACTTCCTGCCTTAAATGGAATTGTCTCCCAGGAGAGGGTGTGGCCAGCAGCTACTCAAAATCACCCAAGGCACTTAATGACGGTCAAACAAAGCCCCTTTCACACTCCAACTCCAGCAGCCAGGAGTCTGCTATTCAATCTCACCCAAGCACTTAATTACAGGCAAACAATGACCCTTTCACACCCTAACTCCAGCAGTCAGGAGTCTGTTACAACTCACCCACACACTCCCAAATACAGTCCCTGACACAGTACCTTCTCAGCTAAAGCACCTCAGCTGAAAGTAAATAAATAAAAATACCACTCAGCTGAGTCACCTATTAACAACGCTGCTCCACACTTCAGCTTTTGGGAAGCCCAACAAAGTTTATTGAAGATGATTAAAAAAATAACAAATCACTGCATGGTGACAGTGAAAAAGCAAACGTGCCAACATCAACAAGTTTCAGGTTCTCAGACCCACATGATCTGACTGGTGAGTGAGTTCTAAAGAAAGGCGATATTAAACAACCTGCCAGCCAATCAAGGCCAAATAACTAATTATTAATTACTGATGTAAAGCTCTTAAAGAAAAAAACCCCCGAAGGTCTTCAACTGAAACAGTTCACAGGGCTTAAGATGAAACAACTTACAGTCTCTATTTCAAATTAACCATCTGGAAGGAAAAATAAAAACACATACTGCTTCCTTATAGGTACCATAAAACCCGATGATCAAACGAAGTGAAAGCAGCATGCAATGCAGAGGGGAATTTCTGTTCCAAGTGAGGGGACATGGGTTTGGTATAACAATGGAGGGAAAAGCCAATGCAGAATTGCCATATGCTTCTTAACCAGGGGTCGATTGGGGCTGGAGCATGGAAGAGCAGCACTCCGGTAGTGAGGAGCCGAGGGGGCAGGCACGTGACCAAGCCCCAGCCCCTGCTCCCAGCAATTGCCAGGCAGGAGAAGGGAGGTTGGGAGGGACAGACGGTGGGCGCTCTGCAGGTAAACACCTGACTCTGAGGTGAAGGGGCCAGCACCAGCCGGAGCTCACACAGGGCATCTGCGCGGTCCTAGCATCTGTCTGCCCACATCCCCCTCACTATCACCAGCCCGTGCCTCAGTGCGGGGCTGCTGGAAGGCCTACCTGCCTCCCCCTGCCATTACTGACCCACGCCTCTGCATGGGGCCACTAGAAGGCCCCCCGCCTCCCCTCTCCCACCATTGCTGGCCCTCGCCCAGGGAAAAGCCTGCCTGCCCACCCCTCACCTTTCCCGGCCTGCACTTTCTTTTCCTCCTTCTTTCCTTCTCTCTCTCTTCCCCCCTCTTTCCTTCCTTCCTTCCCTCTTTCTTTCTTTTCCTCTTTTTCTCCTTCTTTCTTTCTTTCTTTCTTTCTTTCTTTCTTTCTTTCTTTCTTTCTTTCTTTCTTTCTTTCTTTCTCTCTCTCTCTCTCTCTCTCTCTCTCTCTCTCTCTCTCTCTTTCATTCCCTCTTGTCCTCCTTTTTTCTTCTCTCTTTCTTTCCCTCCTTTCCACCTCTCCTTCTTTCCCTCTTTCTTGCCTTCTTGTTCTTTTCTTCCTTCCTTTCCTTCTTTCCTTCCTTCTTTTTCTTTCTTCTTTCTCTTTCTTTCTTTGCAGATCTGCACATCCCCCCCCATAACTAGCAATCTGAAACAGTCCAGTGGCACCTTTAAGGCCGAGGTTTATTCAGTACAAGCTCTCCCTCCTCTGTGAGGGCAGATCTGCATGTGTGTGTCCCCCCCAGCTAGGAATTCAAAGCATTCCAGTGGCACCTTTGAGACCAAATTTTTTCAGGTACAAGTTCTTCCTCCTCTGTGAGGGCAGATCTGTGTGGGAACTCTCCTGTGTCTGAATGGTCACACTAACCACATTCATTTTGATTCATCCAAGTTTTTGTGTGATATATAAACTTAGGATAGTGTAACATGTGGGAGAGGCACACCACCTTAAAGTTCACAATCATAGCACTGTGATATTTCTAATACCTTCACCCTCAAAAATGGTGGGGTCAAATCCACAAGGAAATTTTGCCTTACATGTTACATTATATGAGTGGGAGGGAAACACACAAATCTACTGAAAATATCTAGTAATCTCATTTTGCAAATGAATGAATGCTAAGAATGAAATAGAGCCATTTCAGTTACAAAATGATAGTTCATTGTGGAAACCAAAATGAGTTCTGCAGTCCACTCCAGGATGCACAAGTGGGCCACGCTGGCTTAATTGTGCTTACCTGGTTTGGCATGTGCAAGCTGAGGATGTAGGAGGCCACTTCACAGGCTCTAAGCCTCTTCCTCAGCTAACGGCTGGTGTTTTTACCAATTGCCACCAATTGCCACTTGCAACAGATGTATACATGCCACTTAGTAAATAAATAAAAACACAGGTAGACAGCCATCTGAAGTTTGAGGAGTGGGTGGAAGCTGAGAGTGCAAAGACATTTGTTCAGTGGGTAAACATTGTGACCTCTGTTAACATGTCTTTCTGTGGTCTCAATTCTATGAACTGGACCTCAGTAGGGTCTGGAAGAGGTGAAGGAGGGATTTTGAGTAAGTGGTACTTTTGTATTAGTAGAAAGATACAGGTAACATAATTCACACTAGAGGCATGGAAATATTGATGGGTGGGTTTTTCTTGTCCACAGGATACCTATGCACTTTGCAACTCAGGTACCAGGGCTGGGAAAGACCACCATTTGGGACCGCAGCGTCCCAGTGAAACTTGGAGCAGGCAAAGTGAGGCTGGAGGGACTATCAGGCAGCTTCATGTGGTCATCATTGTAAAGTACTGGGTTTCGGGCCTCATGACTCGGACGACGACATAAGAGAAGACGCGTTTATTCGTACTTCACACAAGACAAAGAACAAACAGTAACGGCCGGAGGCCAACTATATACAGTTAGGGGGGACGGCCCTATATTCCTATTGGCGGGTTTGAATCGCCCGCCAATGCTGCCATTGGTTCACTACTGGCGAGCTCAGGAACCTAGTCCCTATTGTTCTCAGAGAGCGAAGCTTGGCTGTGTTTCGCCAGCTCTGCCTTCTGATCCCAGGACACAACACCCCTCCCCCCATAGTTCGTCTCCTATCAGGTGACGTAGTCTTTTAAGTATGTTGGTGCCCTCCATTCTCTTAGCGATCGTCGGGGGGCCGGTACCGGACTGGCGGGGCCCCTATCGGGTGGTCCGCCAGCACAAGGAGCTTGGATCTCTGGTAGTAGCCGAGGCGGTGATGGTGGCGGCTGTAACGGCGGCGGCGGCGGCGGCGGTTCAGCTGTCACCGGGGCCCCTCCGGATTCCGTGGACTTTCCGGCGCTGGCTCTGCTGTCGGTGCTTGCAGTCGATCGGATGCTGGGGCGGCCGCAGCATTTCCCGGTAACTGGATCTCTGTGTCGGGGTCTTGCCGCCTCCGGAGCTGGTCGACGTGTTTACGGAGGACCCGGTCCCCATCTGTTAGGACTTCGTATGACACTGGCCCGGTGGGTTTTAGGATGCGCCCGGCCACCCACTGAGGCCCCGCCCCGTAGTTCCGGAAGTAGACAGGTTCCCCCGGGAGGAAGCTTCGGGGAGCCTCCCGGTTCTCGACCAGCTTTCTCTCTGGGGCTCGGTCCGGGTGGAGCCTGTCTAATAAAGTGGTAGGGCGGCGGCCCATTAATAGTTCTGCGGGGCAATGCCCGGAGATGGGGTTTGGGGTGGTGCGGTATGTTAGAAGAAAGCGGGCCAGCCGGAACTCCCAGTCCCCCTCCGTTATGCGGCTCAGGGCTTCTTTGGCGGTGCGTACCGTTCTCTCCGCCTGTCCATTTGTTGCCGGGTGGAAGGGCGCTGATCGTATGTGCCTGATTAGGTTCCTTTCGAGGAACGCTTGAAACTCAGCAAATGTGAACGCTGCCCCGTTGTCTGACACGATTGTGTCTGGCGATTTGGGTGCCGCAGGCGTTCAGCAGGATCGCTCGTTTCTGGTCGGGGTGGCGGATTTCGTTGAGCTCCAAATAGCTGATGAGCTGGTCGACCCATGCGTCCCAGGTTTCTGGCTGCGACGGATCGAAGTGCTCCAGTGTTACATGAGAAGCGGCCATGGTTCTGTCTGGGAAGGCGTGCGCCGGGGCGAGTGGTGCGGTGCTGCTCTCGGGGTCAGCGATGCGATGCTCGGCGAGCGGTGCGGTGCTGCTCTCGGGGTCAGCGATGCGGCGCTCGGCGGTGTCCTTTCGTCGCTCATGGAGTCACGGAAGGCGTTGAAATCCCATCCTCGTCGCCACTGTAAAGTACTGGGTTTCGGGCCTCATGACTCGGACGACGACATAAGAGAAGACGCGTTTATTCGTACTTCACACAAGACAAAGAACAAACAGTAACGGCCGGAGGCCAACTATATACAGTTAGGGGACGGCCCTATATTCCTATTGGCGGGTTTGAATCGCCCGCCAATGCTGCCATTGGTTCACTACTGGCGAGCTCAGGAACCTAGTCCCTATTGTTCTCAGAGAGCGAAGCTTGGCTGTGTTTCGCCAGCTCTGCCTTCTGATCCCAGGACACAACAATCATGTTTGGGAACAACAAATGCATATTTTGTAAACATTCATACACATGGAAATGGAATGACTTTAAAGGATCTGTCCCCTTGCTGAACTATAAAAAAATAAAGGAACAAAGTGCAGAGTCTCAAAAATACATCTTCTCCAGCCATGCACCTGCGCATGGAGCCACACACAGTGTCAAGGATGCTGTAGAGGCAGTACTTTCACTCATCATGATGAAAATCATGGTGATTTAGTGTCCCACTTACCAACACTCAGGAGTCCTTTGATAACATCACCTTTGAAGGTAATTATATTAAAATCAAAATCAAGAATATTGCACAGTAATTTGTCAAACAGACATTGAAACAGCTGGTGCTTAAATATCTCCTGAGACCTTGGGAGGGGGGAAGCTGCACTGCTGTTGTGCGGTTCAGTGTCGTCCCCTTGGGCCAGCACCCAGCAATGGGCTACATCTGTATAAGTGCAGTCTCTTGCCTTGCTGGTGTTGCAAGGAGTTGTGTACTTCTTGTAGTCAAACTGGACAAGGGAAGCGGCTTTAGTGGGCATTCCCAGGATGACCCTACTGCTGTTGCTGCTCTTTGGGCTGCTGCCCCATTTCTCCTTCCAGGTTCTGAAGGCAAAGTGCCCCTTCCATATGATAACTGAACGAAGAACCCCACTGAATTATTACAGGCCGGGGGACTTGGTCATCGGTGGAATCACCTCTACAGCAGTCACCATGCTTAGGCCACAGAATTTCTACGAGCCTCCATTTATTAGATTTTTTGCGTAAGTAATGATGTGTTGATGAATTCAATGCTACTCTACCCGATTCTGCTCTTGCTATTTACCATGCACAATCCCTGTTGTCTGGGATCTGCCCTTAGAAAGTTGTATCCCTCTTTTATCTGATTACCATTAATACTGGAACTGATGAATGTTTGGTCTGATTCAGCAGAGCACTTCTGATGTCCTTATGTTTCCGTTTTATCGTTGGGGGAGATTTGTATGAACAGTAAGCCACCCCTTATGCCAAAACTGTCACTTAACATGCTGCAACTGGTGAGATCATTCTCAATAATTAATCATGACAATCTTTTAGGACTGTAAGCTTTTGCCTCTGGTAAGACCTCTCTTGGGAGGGAAGGCAGCATGTTATAGCCTGATTTTGTCAGAACTCGGAAGCTGAGCAAGGTCAGTACTTGGATGGCAGACCACTAAGGAAGATGCTGCAGAGAAAGGCAATGGCAAGCCACTTCTGCTTCTCATTGTCTTGTAAGCACCTTGCTGAGGTTGTCATAAGCCAGCTGCGACTTGACGGCATTTACAAAGGTCAAGATAATGCTTCTAGCTAATCTAGATATGAAATGCCAGTTCAGCGTTCCTCGATTCTCATGTAGAACTGCATAGTTGATCGTAAGTGCAAAAATACTCATTATGAAACACCATCTGAAGCATTCTTAATCTTTAAAGGAGAGAAACTGGTATGGTCAAAAGAGACCCTGGTCAGAATGCAACGGAGACCTTTGGCTAGTCGCCCTTCTTTCAGCCTTTACTGGGTTGTTTTGAGTATTAAACGGAGAGCTATAAGAACAGAAGAAATGTCCTGTCGGATCAGACCAATAATATATCTACTTCAGCATCATGTTCCCCATAGTGATGTACAGGATGCTCTACAAGCAAAGCATAGAGGTAAAATCTCCCCTTTATGGTACCCTCCAGCAAATAGCATTCAGAGGCAGATTGCCACATATGCCACTCTGAGACCCTTGGAAGAAAAGTGTGATATATGGACAGAAGCCAATGGAGAATGGGCCAGTACAGAAAAACAAGAAATACAGCATAGAGTAGGCAGAGGAGAGCCTTCAGCATGCTCAGGCAATAATCACTGAAAATATTAACCCTGTTAAGAATACAAGAACATTAGAAGAGCCTGCTGGATCAGGCCAGTGGTCCATCTAGCCCAGCATCCTGTCTCACACAGTAGCCAGCCAGTTCTTCTGATCAGCCAACAACAGGGAATAGAGGCCTAGACCTTCCCTTCAGTCACCATGGCTAGTAGCCATCAACAGCCCTATCCTCCATTAATCTATCAAATCCTCCTTTAAAGCTGTGTATTTCTGTGCCCATCACTACATCCTCTGGCAGTGAGTTCCACATTTGAATCACTCTCGAAGTAAAGAAGCATTTTCTTTTGTCCATTCTGAATCTACTGCCATCAACTCCATTGGATGCCCTTGACTTCTAGTATTTTGGGAGAGAAAGAAAGTTTATCTTTGTCAGCCCTCTCCACCCCTTGAATAACTTTATAAACCTCTATCATGTCCCACCCCACTTCTGTTTTGTGTCTTGCAACTCCCAGACTCTTCAGACTTTCCGCACAGGGAAGGTGCTCCAACCTCCTAATCATCTTCGTTGCCCTCCTCTGCACTTTTTCCAGCGCGGCAATGTCCTTTTTGAGATACAGTTATCAGAACTGTACACAATATTCCAAATGAAGGGGCACCATAGATCTATACAGGGGCATTATAATACCAGCCATTTTATTTTCAGTCCCTTTCTAATAATCCCTTACCCAGAGCTGGCCTTTTTTCACCACTGCAGCACGATGGGCTGACAGTTTCATTGAGCTATCCACTACCACCCCGAGATCTTTTCCCCTCCCAGTCTCAACCAATTCAGACCCCATTAGCCTATATTTGCAGTCTGGATTTTCTTTTTTTTTGTCTCCGTATGCATCACCTTACACTTACCAGCACTGAACTTCAGTTGCCATATTGTCACCTACTCTCAGTCAGCCTTGGTTTTCACCATCCTGAATAATTTTGAGTCATCGGCAAACTTGGCCACTACACTACTCACCCCTACTTCCAGATCATTGATGTATAAATTCAATAGTACCGGCCTCAATACCCATCCTTGTGGGATCCCACTGCTTCCTTTCCTCCATTGTGAGAACTGCCCTACTTTTTGCTTCCTGTCATTTTACCACTTTTTAAACCATATGAGAACTCACCATTGTATTCCATTGACTGCTAAGTTTACTCAGGAATCTTTGGTGAGGCAGCTTGTCAAACGCCTTTTGAAAGTCCAAGTATATAATGTTTACCAGGTCACTGTTGTCTACTGGCTTGTTCAGTTTCTCAAAGATCTCCAAACAGTTGGTGAGACAGGTCTTCTCTTTGCAGAAGCCATGTTGATTTGCCCTCAGCAGGCTTTGTTCCTCTATGTGCCTGATAATTCTACTGCCTCACCTGTCCCTTATAGATGCCAAGATGTTCTGCTGCAGATTCCACA
Organism: Gekko gecko; assembly: GCA_029375565.1. Classification (NCBI taxonomy): domain Eukaryota; kingdom Metazoa; phylum Chordata; class Lepidosauria; order Squamata; family Gekkonidae; genus Gekko; species Gekko gecko. Next base: position 106,484 of record JAPDNY010000122.1, on the reverse strand, counting down.
AGATGATGTCATAGGCTTGATCCGAAAGGTGGAGCCCATTGGCCCTATACAGGTGTGGAGGGCAAGGGTGTTTGGGTGCCTAACAGATGTGCCACTGATGGCAGGAGCCCTGTGTCACACCTCACCATTAACCATATATTCACACCTTTGTGCTGCCCCCCCCATACTGCATGCAAGTAGAGTGGCTCTCTGTTCCCACTAGCCACAGCCAAATCCTGTCCCCTTCTCACTACTTCTTCACAGGGAAGGGATGGAACAGTTTTGTTAGGGGAAGGGTTTGAAATTTGTTTCTACTTCACATCTGCATTTATTTCTTTTCTGTAGTGCCTCTGTTTTTATTTACCTGATTTAACTTGGTTCGCTTTCTGCTCATTTAATACATTTCTTTTTAAGAAGCTTATTCCCCTTCATGTTGTTTGAGTGTCGGTCTGTATCTCTACCTTCGTAGGCATAGGTTACAATCTTGGGAATTAACACCCCACAGGGCATGTGTTTTATTTTTGCTAGCAGAAGGATGTTTCTACAAGGATTGCTAGCTACAAGGGCTGCACAAGTCTGAGTGATTTCAGTGACTCTCCAAGGTCTCCAGGAGAAGTCTTCCATACCACCTACTAACTCATCATTTAAACTGGAGATGCCAGGAATTGAACCTGGGACCTGCAGTGTGCAAACAGATGCTCTACTACTGAGCCACAGCCTTTCCCATTATTACTGCAAACCAGGACTGTGCATTAAGATTAAGCAACAGGCACCCTGGAAGTTCCGGGGATGTTTTATTTCCTCCAGACCCCTTAATCTGTACCTCCTCAGCTTCCAATTGCGTGGCTATACCCAGCTTTCGCCACTTGATGGGTCTGCCATGTTTCCCAGCAGGGTTTATATTAGATGGAAAATGAGGGTTTTCACATTCCAAACAGAAATGTATACCATCCAGTTGCTGGGTAACTTTTTTTGTGCGTTTTTCTGTATGTGAGAGCCAGTTTGGTGTAGTGGTTAATTGCGTGGACTCTTATCTGGGAGAACCGGGTTTGATTCCCCACTCCTCCACTTACTTGCACCTGCTGATGTGACCTTGGGTCAGTCACAAGCTCTGGCACAGCTGTCCTTGAAGAAGAGCAGTCTCTGTCAGAGTTCTCTCACCCCCACCTACCTCACAGGTAGGAAGAGGAAGGGAAAGGAGTTTGTAAGCCGCTCTGAGACGCCTTTGGGCAGTGAAGGGTGGGGTATAAATCCAATCTCTTCTTCTCTCTTCTTCTTCTTCTAGCTGAATAATGTTGTGCAAAATATTCATCACCATACAATGTACGGCTTCCTAAGATTTATCAGCTTTTCCTCCAGCTATCACCAACCTCCTTTAAGTACCTGGCCATACTCACTGTCTTAACATATCAAGGGAGGGTTTTTGCATGATAATTTGACAAAAAACAAACAAACCCAAAAAAGAGGAACCATCTACAGGGATAGCTATCAGGGAGGCAGACCTGAGCAAATCAAATGAAAGGAGTTTAGGACACCTTTACTTTTAGAATGCAGCAACCTCCAATCCTTCATTTTTTAATGAAAAATGCTCCCATTTTAATGAGAAGGATGCTCTCATTTTTCAAAATAAAGTTGCATTCTCACAAATCTAAAATTTTAGTACCTAAAAAAAAATAAACACCCTTCAGTGCTGTAAACCAGTGTTCCAGATGAGATGGTGCATGCCTTGGCTGCACTCTATACGGCCCAGTGTTGTATGCTGCTAATTTGCAATACTGACACAAGAAGGTCCAAATTCGAGAAAGCTCCAAAAGAAGCAACCGTCATTAAACCTATTGTTTATTTTACTTATTCACAAGTGGAGTGCCTGCAATGGCCCTTAGTGGGAAAGAGGCAGGGTTGTCAACATTGACCAGCAGATGAAACATGACCTACATATTATGTTGCAGTGCACGTGAGGCGAAGTTCTTGGACCTCCTGCCTTTCCTGTTTGCCACTGAGGAAATCAATAAAAAACAACCCAGGATCCTACCCAACATCACTCTGGGGTACAACGTCTATGAAAATAATTTCAATGCAAGAATTACTTCTGATGCAGTAGTAGACCTGCTGTCTGGTGGACAGAAAAATGTTCCAAACTACAGCTGTGAAGCACATAATAATCTCTTGGCTGTTCTTGAGGGGGCCAACTCTGAAAATTCCAACCAGATTTCCACCATCTTAAGCATCCACAAAGTACCCCAGGTATGAACTGACCTGATATATGGGCAGAATCTAATTCTACTCCAGAGAGGTCAAAAGGGAGGTCCTGAACACCATAAAGAAGAGACTCTCGAGCCAGAAAATAATTTGGAATGGAGCTGAACATCATTTGAGAGACGGTTTTCTTCCTCTGGTGTACCCAAGTATTTATTCCCCCCTGTGATCTCTGGTCAAAGATTTGATGGGTTTTTAATACCATGCAATAAGAAAGAGCAAGAGTCCTGTAGCAACTCAAAGACTAACAAAATTTGTGGTAAGACATGGGTTTTTGTTAGTCACTGCTCACTTCTTCAGAAAGAAAGATCATACATTGATACGTAGTGATTCTGCCACAGTATTAGATGAAGGATTTCTTTATTTATTCTTTACATTTCTATCCCGCCCTCCCAGCTGAGGCCGGCTCAGGCGACTTACATAAAATCAACGTACAACTACATAAAATCAATTATTTTAAGGATAGCCATGTTGGTCTGTTTGTAGCAGTAGAAAAGAGCAGGCAGACAAATACAATCAAGGTGTAGGGTGGGTGGGTGGGGAGGCCCTTCCCCATCCCCACAACTGTATGCCCAGCTGCCGCCTCATGCTGTGACTGCAAGAGTGCAGAGGTGGCAAGGGCAAGGGATGGACCCTCCCTTCCTTGCCATCATTGCTTCTGGAGCTGCAGCAGTGGCACTTGGGCAGCATCCAGAAATTAGCCGTAGGGCCCCCCACCTCCCTCCAGCTGATTGCCAACTGCAGCCTTGAAGCTGCCCCACCCACTGGAAGTGGTGGTTTTGGTTCCACCTGTGTGGGATGGATTGGAAATGCATTGCCCCAGGCATGAGAAGAAGCAAGAGTCCTGTAGCACCTCCAAGATTAACAAAAGCTCATCTCCTACCACAAATGTTGTTAGTCTTTGAGGTGCTACAGCAGTCTTGCTCCTTTCTATCACAGTTTTTGTCCTCACTACAAGGCCAACACCAGTCTCTTCCTTTCCTGACTAGATCAGCTATGGTTTTGTTAATCAGGTGCTCAAAGATGACACTCAGTTGCCTTTTTTCTACCGGATGGCCCCAAAGCAAGATGCCTATTTCACGGGGATTGTGAAGATGCTCCTCCATTTCAGATGGACGTGGATCGGTCTCCTGGCTCCAGACAATGACCAAGGACAAAGATTCCTGAGGACCTTGACCTCTGTGGTCATCAGGAGTCGGGTTTGTGTTGCCTTCACAGAAAGTATCCCAAAATTCAATTGGGACATCAATTTAAAATTCCACCCTCATTCATTTTTCAAGCAGACAAACTGTAATGTATTTATTTACTATGGGGACTGCCACTCCATTATTACTCTGGGAATTACGATCAAAGGTTTTGAAAAAACAGAAAAATCCATTGTGGGGAAAGTTTGGATCACAGCAGTCTTGCATGACCTCAGCCTGAGGTGCTTCTTCAAGATATTTGATAGCCATCACATCCATGGTTCTTTTTCCTTTTTGATCCAGAAAAGCACAAAAACCAAATTTGACAATTTAAATTCCTTTTTATCTATTCTCAGTAAAATCGTAGAGGCAGCATTTCGTTGTAACTTTTCTAATCATAGGTTGTCTGTGAAAGGCTGGACAAGATGCAGAGAGAAAGAGGGACTGGAGACTCCACCCCAGGATGAGCTTGATAGTATCCTATCTCAGGATAGCTACAGCATTTACAACTCAATCCAGGTTGTGGCCCATGCCTTGAACGCAGTCTCCTTATTGAGATCTGATCGGAAGTTGAAAGGAGGCTGGCTGGGACTTCAGAAAGTGAAGCCGTGGCAGGTATTCCTTCACTTACTGTCTCTGAAAATATCTTTCAATTGTTCAATTATATATCTGTGCTATGCGAAAAAATTTTTACATACAGAGGAAAATGAAAATTTGCAAATTTCCAAGGCAAAGATGTTCCTAATGCAGCTCAGTCTGAGGAATGCCCTGAGAGCCAATCTCCATTATGTGAGGCGTATTTGAATTTTAGGTGTGCAGGGAACATATGTGAGAGGATTGGAATCCAAGTCTTACGAGGAAAGGCTGAAAGAGTTGGGTATGTTTAGCCTGGGAAAGAGAAGGCTTAGAGCGGACATGATTGCAGTCTTCAAATATTTGAAGGGCTGTCATGTAAAAGATGGAGCAGATTTATTCTCTCTTGTTCTGGATTGCAAGACTAGGTCTAATGGGTGGAAATTACAAGGGAGTTGTTACCAGTTAAATATTAGGATAAACTTCCTAACTGTAAGAGTGGATGGTGGTGGATGCTCCTTCACTGGATGTTTTCAAGCGGAGGCTGGACGACCATCCTTTGGGTATGTTGTAGGGCTATCTTTCGGCTATGCTCCTGCAGAGTGCAGGGGGTTGGATTAGATGACCTGCAGGGTCCCTTCCAACTCTAACATTCTATGATTCTATATAGAGGTATTAGCTCCTGACCTACCCATCATAGGATTCATGGGATATTTCATGGAAACAGGCACATGGACACATCTGTACATGTATCCACATTGTTTATAAGGAGAGGAGAATTTGTTACAATGGTGAAGAAGTCACTGAGGGCATACCCATGTGCATTAGACATCAGGATAGCAAGATCATCCATATGTGGTGTAATGGAGGATGTGGAATGATAATATGTTCTATGTTGCCACCAGAATCACATGACTTCCATCCCAAGCACATTTACTTATGCCTAGACACACAAACACATGAAGCTGCCTTATCCTGAATCAGACCCTTGGTCCATCATGGTCAGTATCATCTGCTCAGAGTGGCAGTGGCTCTCCAGCATCTCAAGTAGAGGTCTTTCATATCACCTCTTCCAGATCCTTTTTTAAAAACTGGAGATGCTGGGAACTGAACCTAGGACCTTCTGCGTACCAAGCAGATGATCTACCATTGAGCCACCCCTCCCAAAACAATACAGCTATAAAGGTACCAGAACACCCCGCAGGGTTTTCTTATAGACTGAGCTTTCTTTACACAATTCAAAATGGTTCTCCCATCTCACATAGTGTACAACTAAAGGGACCAGTAGAAATTACTGCCTTTTGATGAGGTCCAAAATCTTCTCCTAGAAGCACTGTGCCTTCGTGGCTGAAAGGTAACAGTGGCTCTCGCTTGTACAGTCCTCTTTACATTGCAAAGCCAAGCTTATATTTCTAAAAATTCTCAATGTCAGTTTGAGAAGACTCTGGAGGCCATGTGTGCTGGCCGTGGATCGTAGTAGACTGATGCTCTGAATAGGCAAGACTGAGATAGCCGTTGTGGATTCCTGTATTTCTAAACGCTGCTGTTTTCTATGTCATTCTAGCTTCATCCTTTCCTCAGAAACTTCCAGTTTCTGAATAATTCCATGGAAGCAGTTTATTTTGATGAGAATGGAAACGTGGCCGTCAACTTTGATATTGTGAACTGGGTGGAAGCACCCAATCAGTCAATTATCAGAGTCAATGTTGGGAGTGTGGAGAGACAATCATCTCCAGAAATAAAGTTTGCCATTGATCAGAATGCCATTGTGTGGCCCAAGTGGTTTAATGAGGTGGGAGAAATACATTGCTTTTAATTAATTCGTGTTAACAACTGTAATCGAATGTCAGTTTCTACATAAGAGAGATAAATGAGATTTTACAATTGAATAGATGAAGGAATAAGAAAGGTAGGGGAAATCATGATGGAATAAGACATTTGGAGGGTGGTGAACAGCAGTTCTGATTTGTCGCGATTGTCAGGAGTGTGCAGTTAGTCTTCACTACAAGCACGGATGGCTTCAAAAGGAAATTAGATAAACATATGGAGCAAAGGTCCATCAGTGGCTATTAGCCATAAGGTACCGATAGGGACTCTGAGGCAAGTGATGCTCTGTATTCTTGGTGCTTCGGGGGGAGTCAACAGTGGGAGGGCTTCTAGTGTCCTGGCCCCACTAGTGGACCTCCTGATGGTACCTGGTATTTTTGGCCACTGTGTGACAGAGTGTTCAACTGGATGGGCCTTTGGCCTGATCCGACATTGGCTTCTCTTATGTTCTACCTAGACTTGGGCCATTGCCTGGAATGGATGCTGCCCTGAAATTTCCCATGGCCTTTTCCAAGAAGGCAAAGGGTTGATAGCACCTTGTTTTTTCATTCTGTTGGTCTCTGGAGAAGGTAGCTGTGAGTCCTCCTTGGCCAGTTGAATCTGACAGCACTTTGCAAGGATTTCTTCTCCTATAAGGGGTCAGGTTGTCCCAATGCGGTCCTAACACCTTCCCAACTTCTTCCCAAACCTGCTCCTTATCTGAGCACATGCAACTGGTTCATATGTCTCTAGCATGATGCCCCTCAGATTTCTCTGATCAGGGCTCCTATCCTGCCATCAGTCCTTGCCCTGATATCTCATAGTATTCCAAAGCCAAATTGGGTCCCTGCCAATTCACTGTGGATCACTATTTCTGCCACTGGAGTTACATTCTGTGATGGAGGTCCCATTGAGTTATTTTCAACTGAATGACTAATTTCTACAGAGAACACACACATAGCCTTGACACTTCTTTTCTTTATGCTTAGACCCTGCCTCATTCTTAGTGCACCAAAAGTTGTCGCCCTGGAAATGCCAAGGTGATTAAGGAAGGAGAGCCTCTCTGCTGCTATGATTGTGCTCCATGTGCGGAAGGGACAATCTCCACCCAAGAAGGTAGCTGACACCAAATGAAGATATTTATTCCAGTATTTCAGATTATTTAAGCCACTACCATCTAGGATGATTGTTAGACATTCTGAAACACTTTATAGATTCATAATGATTTACTCATACAAGCTGATTAAAAATAAATCACCTCAGCAGTAGACTGTGAGATGAGCAGAGAGAGGGTTTCACACGAGCCACCTGTGACTAATTTCTGCACTTCAAATCATGCCATCCACTGTTTTTGTGAATGGAGCAGCCTTATGATTAAAGATGGGTCCAACACCATTACAGGTAGTATGGCCTCAAACTAGTAAACAATCCTTGGAGTACGAGCAAAATACAAATGTAAGTCATTAAAAGAAAAGTTATTATAATTAATCCATAATAATGGAATGATTTGTTTATCTATCCATCCATGGAATGCATAATTAATCAGAAAATTAAGTGATGTGTCTCAAAATTGGCTACTGGCTTCAGGATGACTGTGGGAGCTGCAGTGCCAAATCTGAGAGGAATCAGAACATCCTGGTTGATGTTATCTGAAGAAGCTATTTGCAATGGAAGTGAAGGTTCTTCACTAGTGGCAGGCACGACTCATCAGAAATGAAAGCCAGGAGATGTCTGAAAATTGTCCGCTCAGTATGATTGTGGAAGTCGCAGTGCAAACATGAAGGGAACATCCTGAGACAGATTAGCTACTGAACATCCCTCTGGAATGAGCAATGGAAGCAGAGTTTACTCCCAAGAAGCCAGGAAGGACAGGCAGCACAGACAGGGATGGCAGAATATATCCCCTCTGTTAGCACATAAAGGGGGCTTCACAATTTCCCTGATCTATTGCAACCCGGATGCCTGGCATAGTGGTTAGAGTGGCAAACAATGAGATGGTCACAGTCAGAAGAACTTACAATGTATAAATCATACAACTGTGATAAAGAAGCATCCACAATTATTTATCTCAGGTGTTTTATACAAAATATTGATTTCTGAATATAATTATAACAAAATTAATACAATAGAAACGAAAAGGCGGCGGGACGGTGGTCTCCGGATTGATGCTGCCGTTTCGACAATATGTCTTCTTCTGACCAAAAATTGTACCTTTATAAATAATTCAAAATTATATACAATCAATACAAAATCAATGGTAATAATACATCATCTAATTTTGATAATTGAAAACATTTTCTTACAATCAGTGTGAAATATGGAGTTCCTCAAGCAACACAAAGCTGCATACCCATGATTTTTTGAACTCTTCTATAAAATACAAGAATTTAGCATTTTAGTATCATTCATTATTAGCCAATTCCAAACAAACAGGAAACATAATACTATTATCATATACTCACATAGCTTGAAAAGCAACATGGCTTATACTAGAACAGGTTCTCCCAGAAGGGCTGAAGTCAAAGCTTGAACAGATGTTAAGCTACATTGCTATAAGAGTTGAATCACCCCCATTTGAAAACTAGTCCTGAAGTTACTTACACCACAGTTGCCAAATACTCACATTCAGAAAAACATCCTGACTCCAAGAGGGCTAAAGTCAAACCTTGAACAGATTTTAAATTTCATTGCTATCAAAGCTGAATCACCTCCCTTAAAAACTGATCCTGAAGATACTTACACTATGGTTGCCAGATTTCCAAATTCATAAAAAGCATCCTAAATCTAAAGATGCGTTTAAACCATGTGGATAGACTGTATTAAGTTTGAAAATCCAATAAGCCTCTCTTTTCAAAAGAATCTTTTTAATGTCCTTTCTGTCATATACATTGGGTTTAATAACTTCCAGAACTACAAACTTAAATTCATCATAACCGTGTCCTTTTGAATTGAAATGATCTACGAGAGGAGCTTCTAAATGGCCATGTTTAATTTTGGACTTATGTTCCAAAATCCTGGTTTTAATAGCTCTCATTGATTCCCCAATGTATCTGAGGCCACATGCACATACCACCATGTAAATTGTGCGCTTGGTTGCACATGAAGAGAAACTCTTAAGTTCTATTCTCAAGGGAATGTCTGGTAACTCTATGACCTTGGTCTCCCAGCTTAATGGACAGGCTGCACATCCTGAACATTTAAAGTGGCCAATTGGGTTAGTCTCTACTCTTGTGTCACTTTTTAAGTCAGTATGGACTAGAATGTCCCGAATAGTCTCACTTTTTCTGAAACCTATAAAGGGTTTGTTCTCACATCCTGGTACATCGCTTAGGATGTGCCAATGGTTAAGGACAACTCTTTTGATGGAGTATGACAATGAATTGTAGTCTATGGCCCAACATATATTGTTACTAGAGGGAGGGGGTGTTTCCTGGAGTAGAACAGACCTAATTTTCTTATTGGCTCTAAGACGTGCTAACCTCACAATGTGGAGTGGATATCCCCTATCCAAAAAATCATTTTGCATCTTATCTGCCTCTATTTGATAATCAGATTCAATGGTGGAATTCCTTTTTAATCTTAAAAATTGCCCATAAGGGATGTTGTTTCTAACATGGGCTGCATGTGAAGAGGAGTAGTGCAAATAAGAATTTTTATCTATGTCCTTTCTGTATGGGCGTACTGCTAATCTATTCTTGACAACAAACACCGTGGTGTCTAAAAAATGTACCTGCTGTTGGTCACTCATTGCAGTAAATTTAATGGAGTCATGAATGGTGTTAATCCAATTCAAAAATTCTATGACAATTTCTCCTGAATCAAGGACAAGGAAAACATCGTCAATATATCTCTTGTACAAAAGAATGTGAGAAAAATAAGGATTAGTGTCATAGTTATTGATCCATTGCAATTCTAAGTGTTGCATAAACAAATTGGCAACTGATGGAGCAAATGCACTCCCCATTGCCACGCCTTTAATTTGCCAAAAAAAATCTTGTTGAAATCTAAAAAAACTTTTCTCAAAAATAATGTCCACTAGATCAATCAAAAAATGGGTCGGGGGAATTTGCTATTTCTTTTTTCAAATATATCAATGAGATTCAAACGGGCCTCCTCATGAGGAATGTTCGTATATAGGGACTTAACATCCATGGTCATAAGGACAGCTTGATCAGGTATATGTATACCCTCAATCTTAGATATAAAATCTTTGGTATCTTTCAGAAAGGAGGGTATTTGAACTACAAACAGCTGTAGAATAGAATCTAAATATTGTGATAAAGGTTGAATATTGTGATAAAGGTTTGGAATTGGCTAATAATGAATGATACTAAAATGCTAAATTCTTGTATTTTATAGAAGAGTTCAAAAAATCATGGGTATGCAGCTTTGTGTTGCTTGAGGAACTCCATATTTCACACTGATTGTAAGAAAATGTTTTCAATTATCAAAATTAGATGATGTATTATTACCATTGATTTTGTATTGATTGTATATAATTTTGAATTATTTATAAAGGTACAATTTTTGGTCAGAAGAAGACATATTGTCGAAACGGCAGCATCAATCCGGAGACCACCGTCCCGCCGCCTTTTCGTTTCTATTGTATTAATTTTTGTTATAATTATATTCAGAAATCAATATTTTGTATAAAACACCTGAGATAAATAATTGTGGATGCTTCTTTATCACAGTTGTATGATTTATACATTGTAAGTTCTTCTGACTGTGACCATCTCATTGTTTGCCACTTTATGTATTGGTATCATGGCACAAATTAATACCAGGTTTACCTTTTCTGAAAATGATAAAGACAGAATTTTTGGTAATGTACCTCGTCTTAGACAGAGTACAGGAGTGAGAAACCCTTCCAACTGGACTCAATTTGAATATCTATGTAAGAAAGACATTCGCATGACCTTACATGCGTCTTCTCTCATGGAATATTGTCAATCAGACATTATTCCAAGAGGTCTTAGAATTCAAAAGGGCCCTGCTATGTTCTTGGACAAGGAGGACTTTAAGAACAAGTGGACGGCAATATTGAACAAATGTTCTTATGACTTAATGTTGTTAATTATTGAACAAGCCTCCACTGAGTCTGTTTCTATTAAGGGAGAAATAAGTCAATTAGAAGAGAAATTAAAAAGTGAGATGACACCTGAAACATTTGAGAATCAACTTAAGGTATTCAAGGAACAATTGTCTGCATATGAAGACAGTATAAGAGAAACAAAGATTAAGAAATTAGATAGAGATAACAGAGACTATGCCCAAAATAGGGTATACAAATGGCATTCCCCTAATTTCAACAATACCAGGAGGGTCACTTGGGCAGACTCCCATGCTTCCACATCAGAATTTGAAACAACTGAGGCTGAAGATTCAGCCACCACATCGGGGGAGGAGAGCTATCAACAGAGACCTTTTTTAGCCAGGAGATCGAAAATGAGGCCAAAGGAGTATGTTCCACAAGGGAAGAAAGGGAGGAAAAGGACTTAGTCATTAATCTTTCTAATATTTCAATTTCGTCTCATTTTAGACAGGTCCTTAATTTAGGACTAGGATTTGCATTGACTTCCAGATACAATGCTTTGCAGACTAGAATTGACCTATTTAAACTGACCCATAGGCGTCATCTTCAGGGGGGCTGGGGAGCTCAAGCCTCCCCCGAAAGTACTGAGCCCCCCGGAGGCAACTGGTGTCAGCCAGAGCCTTTCTACCCCCCCGTCCTCCACCCCATTTTGAAAGCGGAGGGTTTTCCCCTCCGCTTTCTGAGACTGTTTGGCTGGGCTAGGAGTGGGACGGAAGTCAAGGGGGTGGGGGCTTGCTTCCTCCTGGAAGCTAAGCTCCACCCACAGTTCCCAGCAGCCCCGCTCAGTTCAACCTGGAGAGCTGCACGTGGAGGCTGGCTTCGAGGCAGCACATGCTGCCTCTGCTTGCTGCCCCCACCAGCCTGAAGGGTAAGTAGGTGGGGGTGTAAGGAATGGGGGATTGTTTCAGGTGGGGTGGGGTGGGTGGGAGCCCAGGGCTGCAGCCACCCAGCCATCCTGCAAGTCCAAGCAGGGGAGGTGGGAGAGCCAGCATGAGAATGTGCCTGGCTGCCACTTAGTGGGGAGGATGGAGGGTTGGGGAGGGGAGCTGGGCAAGAATGGAGGGAGGGGGAAGGTGGGGGGGCCTTCTGTGGCCTCTGGTTGCCCCTGCCATCAGTGAGTGGCTTGCTTTCTCCTGCAGCCCAGTTTAAACTGGGCTGCAGGAGAAAACAAAACCCAGGAACCCTTGTGCTGCACGGAGCACATTGCTCCAGGATACAGAAAATCCTGGGCTCACTTTCTCCTGTAATCGGGAGGGGGGGACTGCGCTTTCTGTCCCCCTCTCTCTTTCTGTTTCTCTTTCCCTTTCCCTTGAGATGTGTGAGAGCTGGAAACGCTGGGAAGCTGCCCCACCCCCACTCCAGGCTGCTTCCCTTCCAGTCTGACTTTCTTCCCTTCCCTTCCCTCTGTCTTTCATTTCTCTCTCCCAATCTATATGTTTTTCCCCCAGCTTCCCCCCTCTCCCTTGCTAAAATAGCCCCAGTTAGGATTGCCAGGTACCCCCTGGCCACCTCTGGGGGATGAGGGGAGGGTGGCCCCAATCCAGGTTAGGAAACTCCTGGAGATTTGGGAATGGAGTCTGGGGAGGACAGGGACCTCAGTGGGGCACAATGCCATAGAGTCAACCCTCCAGAACATCATTTCCCCCCAGGAAAACTGATCTCTTTAGACTGGCAATGAGCTGTAATTCCAGGGGATCCCCAGGTCCCACCTGGAGGCTAGCATCCCTAGCTCCAGTGCTGAAATTGGAAGCTCTGGTTCTGCTGTGTGACTTGGTGCATGCAAACCTCTGGCATTGGCTTACATTTGCCAAACCACCCAGGTGGAGGAGGGGAGGGGTGTCATTCTACCAAAAATGAGAGTGTTTGGGTTTCTCTGTGAGTTTGAGGACTGGAACTGGCACTGAAGTGAGATTGGAAAAGTTTGTGTGGCTTTCTTGTGTTACAGTAATAATTATGCTACAATACAGTTTGTTAGTCCTAAAGGTGCTACTGAGTGTTTTACTATTTTGTATGCTATATGAGAGCCAATTGAGCTGTGGGTCCATCTCATGCTACTGACAGTAGTTATACATTACACCTTGGTTCTGGGCATTAAAGCGCACTTGCCCTGGTGTGATGTAAAATGCTAGTAAGTCATAGCCAACTCATGGTAACCCTGTAGGATTTTCAAGGCAACAGACATTCAAAGATGATTTGCCATTGCCTGACTGTGCATCATGTCCCTGGTATTCCTTGGAGATCTCCCATCCAAATACTAGTCAGAGCTGACTCTGCTTAGCTTACAAAATCTGATGAGATCAGGCTAACCTGAGCCATCTGGGTCCATGGCATGGTGCTGTGTGGGTGCTTCCCAGGCAATCATCTTCAACCTATTCTTGGGAGCCACAATCATTAGGAAAGAGCCATGTGATAGAAGTGTAATAATAATTTACTCATAGTTGCAAGAGCCAATAAGATTTGAGTTTGATGGGGGATTGGGCAAATTGATCTAAGGAACTGAAAGAAGAGAAAGTATTAGCAAGCTCAGTGGTTAAGGATTTGAATAGAGCTCTTTATAGTCCAATCCTGAGGACACTTCCCTGGGAGGAAGCCCCCTTGGATAGACCTCAGTAGGATGCCTCTGTTAGACTGATGAGGAATTGTTATAGGAAGGGGATAAACAATTAAAGTATATGAGAAAGAATGTCTGAAAATGTCATACAGGTTTCTGTGGACCTTGCAATAGCATTGTAGCTAACCCCAACTAAGAAACTTCCATGCTGTTTCTATAATTTCTCAAATGTACTTCACACCAACTGTGCATCTCCATTCCTTTCTAATTCCTCTCAACTATGTACAGCTTTCTATGTTGTGCTTCATTTGGACTGCTTTGCTTTCTCAGTTCCTAGCCCCTTCTTTTCTATAACCATGGATCTACATCCCCTTCCTCAAGCCTTGCTGCTTGTCCCAACTCTCTAAAGTCAGACCAGTTTGGCCAGTGGCAACCGAAAATACATCTGTCTGTCCAGGAAGTTCAACTAAATGCCACTAGAGGTTTTGTCACTACTGCTACATCACTTAATGCATTACAATATAGCTTCATGTTCAGGCTATAATTTATGATGTTTTAGTTTGGGAAGATCTGTGTTCTTGGTCACATCAGTTGGTGCTATTTTTTTCCTGTAAAATCCTCTTCCATCCCAATGGACTCTGCTGCTCACATGTTGTCTGTCAATCCCCTCTTTATTCCACCCTTCCTCCAGTCTCCCTTCCCTTATATTGACCTCACAACAATGGCAATATCACCCAGCCTGATGAAGGGGGCTTTGACTCTTGGAAGCTTATTCCCTGAAACTCTTGTTGGTCTCTAATCTGCTCCTGGACTCAAATCTAACTGTCCCAGTATCACCGAGTAAGTATCATGCAAAATGTAGATCTGAACATGGGTCTCCTCAGTCCACACTGGTCTTCATGCCATTGGTCCATCTACTTCAGCATGGTCTGCTCTGATGCAGGTGAGCTCTACAGGCTCAGACAGAGAAAGATCCTTTCCAACAGCTGTTCTCTTAGACCTCCTCGGTTTAAACCTTTATCCTTTGGCACGCAAAGCATGGTCTCTCTACCATCAGTCCATCAGTGTCATCATTGTCTGCTCAGACTGGCAGTGGTTCTCCAGGGTTCTTTGCAGAGGATTTTGCCCATGCCGTGCTTTGTTTCTGAGCCATTGGGGCTGGGGGGGGGGATGCAGGCGGGCTGCTTTTATTTGTAATGCAAAAGTATATTACCTCTTTCTAACAACATATGTCCATGCAAGATGTACATATGTTCACTGTAATATGTAAACAGGGCTTTTGTTTCCCCAAGTGGTGAACAGGAAGAGAGGGAAATGGCAACAGATATGTTCTTGGTATGTACACCATCCAGGGAGAACACTTAACACTTAACTCATGTTTATGCCACACATCATTATCCTTGATTGGCATGCAGATCAGAGGCCTTTTAAAATTTCCTTTTGCCCTGTGTGCAGTCCAGAAGGAACATTGGCAAGGAATGTACACTCTATACGTGTGGTACAGTTTCAAAGGGACAACTAACTGGGATGTATAAAAGAAATGACAGGATTGCCCATTACAAACAATGGGAGAGACTTGAAGGCCCACTGGAGATAATAGGAGCCAGGAATGCCACATGGCTCCGCCTCCATAAATAGTGACAATGGCCTGTGATATCACTGGCTCCTCCTTATGATGTCACTGGGCCTCGGTTCTTTTAAGGACCTAGCACAGCAATGCCTCTGGCCCAGCCCCAGCCCCCTGGGAAATTGGAAAGTCTACGCCCTTGAACTGACCAGATCATTAAAGTTAAAGGTTTTCTTTGGCAATTCAGACTTTGGCACTGTTCTTTCTTTAAGAAACAAATCCACCTTTGTTCCCTCCATTAGTGTACCATCCATCACGGTGTTTGAGAGACGGGTTCTAGAAGATATACAACATCTTGAGGCACATAAAAAACGTCTCAAATTTAACCTTACCAGGGAAGAATATAACTCTCTAAAAGACTTAGGTAAAGATTCATCAGTAGTGGTTAAAGGGGCAGACAAGGGCGGAGCTTTGGTCCTCCTTAATAGAAAGGACTATATTCAGGAGGTTACAAGACAATTGTCAGATAGTAATTTCTATAAACCTATTTCCCACGATCCTACTAATGAGGTATTAACCATCATTAGAACAGTGGTAAGGGAAGGATTGACATTAGACTACATTGACAGTAAATTGGCAAATTTTTTGATTAATGAACAGGCCAGAGTTCCCATTTTTTATTGTATCCCTAAAGTACATAAGTCTCTGACGGCACCCCCAGGGAGACCTATTGTTTCAGCAGTTAATTCCATCTTTCAACCTTTATCACAATATTTAGATTCTATTCTACAGCCGTTTGTAGTTCAAATACCCTCCTTTCTGAAAGATACCAAAGATTTTATATCTAAGATTGAGGGTATACATATACCTGATCAAGCTGTCCTTATGACCATGGATGTTAAGTCCCTATATACGAACATTCCTCATGAGGAGGCCCGTTTGAATCTCATTGATATATTTGAAAAAAGAAATAGCAAATTCCCCCCGACCCATTTTTTGATTGATCTAGTGGACATTATTTTTGAGAAAAGTTTTTTTAGATTTCAACAAGATTTTTTTGGCAAATTAAAGGCGTGGCAATGGGGAGTGCATTTGCTCCATCAGTTGCCAATTTGTTTATGCAACACTTAGAATTGCAATGGATCAATAACTATGACACTAATCCTTATTTTTCTCACATTCTTTTGTACAAGAGATATATTGACGATGTTTTCCTTGTCCTTGATTCAGGAGAAATTGTCATAGAATTTTTGAATTGGATTAACACCATTCATGACTCCATTAAATTTACTGCAATGAGTGACCAACAGCAGGTACATTTTTTAGACACCACGGTGTTTGTTGTCAAGAATAGATTAGCAGTACGCCCATACAGAAAGGACATAGATAAAAATTCTTATTTGCACTACTCCTCTTCACATGCAGCCCATGTTAGAAACAACATCCCTTATGGGCAATTTTTAAGATTAAAAAGGAATTCCACCATTGAATCTGATTATCAAATAGAGGCAGATAAGATGCAAAATGATTTTTTGGATAGGGGATATCCACTCCACATTGTGAGGTTAGCACGTCTTAGAGCCAATAAGAAAATTAGGTCTGTTCTACTCCAGGAAACACCCCCTCCCTCTAGTAACAATATATGTTGGGCCATAGACTACAATTCATTGTCATACTCCATCAAAAGAGTTGTCCTTAACCATTGGCACATCCTAAGCGATGTACCAGGATGTGAGAACAAACCCTTTATAGGTTTCAGAAAAAGTGAGACTATTCGGGACATTCTAGTCCATACTGACTTAAAAAGTGACACAAGAGTAGAGACTAACCCAATTGGCCACTTTAAATGTTCAGGATGTGCAGCCTGTCCATTAAGCTGGGAGACCAAGGTCATAGAGTTACCAGACATTCCCTTGAGAATAGAACTTAAGAGTTTCTCTTCATGTGCAACCAAGCGCACAATTTACATGGTGGTATGTGCATGTGGCCTCAGATACATTGGGGAATCAATGAGAGCTATTAAAACCAGGATTTTGGAACATAAGTCCAAAATTAAACATGGCCATTTAGAAGCTCCTCTCGTAGATCATTTCAATTCAAAAGGACACGGTTATGATGAATTTAAGTTTGTAGTTCTGGAAGTTATTAAACCCAATGTATATGACAGAAAGGACATTAAAAAGATTCTTTTGAAAAGAGAGGCTTATTGGATTTTCAAACTTAATACAGTCTATCCACATGGTTTAAACGCATCTTTAGATTTAGGATGCTTTTTATGAATTTGGAAATCTGGCAACCATAGTGTAAGTATCTTCAGGATCAGTTTTTAAGGGAGGTGATTCAGCTTTGATAGCAATGAAATTTAAAATCTGTTCAAGGTTTGACTTTAGCCCTCTTGGAGTCAGGATGTTTTTCTGAATGTGAGTATTTGGCAACTGTGGTGTAAGTAACTTCAGGACTAGTTTTCAAATGGGGGTGATTCAGCTCTTATAGCAATGTAGCTTAACATCTGTTCAAGCTTTGACTTCAGCCCTTCTGGGAGAACCTGTTCTAGTATAAGCCATGTTGCTTTTCAAGCTATGTGAGTATATGATAATAGTATTATGTTTCCTGTTTGTTTGGAATTGGCTAATAATGAATGATACTAAAATGCTAAATTCTTGTATTTTATAGAAGAGTTCAAAAAATCATGGGTATGCAGCTTTGTGTTGCTTGAGGAACTCCATATTTCACACTGATTGTAAGAAAATGTTTTCAATTATCAAAATTAGATGATGTATTATTACCATTGATTTTGTATTGATTGTATATAATTTTGAATTATTTATAAAGGTACAATTTTTGGTCAGAAGAAGACATATTGTCGAAACGGCAGCATCAATCCGGAGACCACCGTCCTGCCGCCTTTTCGTTTCTATTGTATTAATTTTGTTATAATTATATTCAGAAATCAATATTTTGTATAAAACACCTGAGATAAATAATTGTGGATGCTTCTTTATCACAGTTGTATGATTTATACATTGTATAGTGGTTAGAGTGCCAGACTAGGACCTAAGAGGCACAGTTTTGAAGCCTGTCCTGGAAGCTTGCTGGGTGACCTGGGGCAATTCATACCCTCTCAGCTTAACGTATCTCACAAGGTAGTTGATGTGGGGACAGGCGAACAATGTGAGCCACTTTGGGTCCATATGGAGGGGAAAGGTAGCACAGTCAGCAAGAGTGGAAAACATATACATTAAAAGAGGTCTGAGAACTTTCCTGAGGTACCAGAGCCAGTGGTGTAGTTGTTGAGGCGTCAGACATGTAAGATTCACATTAGAATTCCCACTCTGCCACTAAAAGCTACTCAATGACCTTGGACCAGTCGCATGCTGTCAGCCAGACCTGCCTCACAAGATTGTTGTTGCGATGATAAAATGGAGGACAAGAAAATGATATAAGCCACTCTGGGTGCGCATTTATACAAAGGCAGCAAACAGAGAGAGGACAGAGCATTTCTCCTCCTTTATAAAACAGAGGGGTTTAAGAACAAACTTGAACTATCAGAGACAGTATAGTGTAGCGGTTAGAATATCAGTGTGGGTTCAAGGAGATCCCTGTTCGAATCCTCACTCTGCCATTGAAGGTTGCTGGGTGACCAGGAGCTAGGAGCACATTCTCAGCCTAAGCTACCTGACAGGGTTGTTGTGAGGATAAAATGGTAGGAGAGAACAAAGTAAGCCACCCTGAGTCTCCCCTGGGGAGACAGGGTAGGTGACATTTGTTATAAATATAATTTTGGCTGGAGTTAAAAAAAAAAAAAAAGAATGATCACTCCTCCTGCTGTTGCTTCATTTGGTGTTGCTTCTGCTCTTTTGGAGGAGGCAGAACTTCTCATTCAGTATGCAAAATGCAAAAGCGACATATTACAAGCGCAGCAAAGGCCTGGGTTGGTGAGCAGAGCAAGCAGACATACGCCTAGGGTTGCCAGGTCTTCCCTTGCTGCCAGTGGAGGAGTCCCTCTCCTGGTCTGGGAGTGATGTCATCGCGCAGGGTACACTGTGGGTGGGGCCTCTGTCATTTGAGGAATGATATACTGTCCTCCCACAATGTGCCCTGCACAATAACATCATCTCTGGGTGACATCATCAGGCTAGGAACATTGGTGCGAACACAGCACTTTGGGGGCTGGCAGATTGAGGGCCCTGAAAGTGGGCAAACCCCCACCCCCAGTGGAGGAATTGGAAGCCTACACATCCCTAAAAGACAGGGCTCATTTCAAGCTGAAACAGGCCAGAACGGCATTCCGGCAGTAAAGTAAACAGTGATGGAAGGCGCACCCGCCCTTCCCCTCCCCACCTGTCCCCCACTCAGGTTACCCGTGGCCCATCCGGCGTAGCTCTAGGCTTTATCTGTATGTTGTAATGTAGTCCCGTACAAGTGAGCGATGATAGCATGATTTGGTCTTTGATCTGCGCATGCGCAATCCCGTGGTGATGTACATTTTATGTGCCTGTGCACAAGCTGAATGCTTTGTGCCTGGTGCTTGCTGGTCTTTCAGCAGGTTGGTGCACAGGGGGATCATGGTGAGTGATTTTTACTTGCGGTTCTAAGTTGGGCACAAGGGGAACTTTGGGCACAAGTTTGTTGAGTTTGAATTCCACCTGGACAGTAAGACTTAAGATGGGATGCAGTTTCA
Organism: Gekko gecko; assembly: GCA_029375565.1. Taxonomy (NCBI): domain Eukaryota; kingdom Metazoa; phylum Chordata; class Lepidosauria; order Squamata; family Gekkonidae; genus Gekko; species Gekko gecko. The sequence continues at coordinate 86,792 of JAPDNY010000122.1, read as the reverse complement.
GACTTTGAGGGCGGGACTTAGAGGTGGGGGGGCTTCCTCTGGGAGGGGAGAAGGGCACTTGGTGAAGGTGGTGGGGAGCCTCTGGCTGAAAGTGAACAGAGAGGCCGGTTTGCTGTTTCCCATGGGGAAAAGGTGAGATGGTGTTTGTAGCCTGCCACAGGAGAAGGGAATGCCATGGAGGAAGCCTAAGGCTGGCTGATGACTGGTGTCGGTTTGAGCCAGGATGTCACAAGAAAGCCCTAGTAGGGTAAAGCCAATTGCAAAAAAACCTGCTTGGGCCTTACTGGAAATGGCCCAGTTCACAGAAGAATGCAGTAAAGGGGGAGGGTGAAAGCAGTCAAGCAGAAATCATGAGAAAAGAAGGAACCCTACTGTGGAAGTGGCAGGTAGCTGGCTGCCTGAAGAGCCTGTTCTATCCAAAATGTTCCCCTTAACCTGGATCAAAGTGTCTTTGTAAGCAAGATAAAGGACTAAGGAAATGGACATCTCCTGGAGAGGTTAACATAGACTGTTGGCAGTTTTTACTGATCTCTCCCATCCAGCTCCAGACACACACACCCTGCACCCAGGAGGTAGAGGAAAGGGAGCTGTAATGACTGTAATGCCCAAGTAGAGAGGCATTTTATTTATTATTTATGTAAAAGGTAACAGTAAAGGTTCCCTTGCTCGAAAGCCAGTCGAATCCAACTCTAGGGTTGTGGTGCTCATCTCCGTTTCCAAGCTGAAGAGCCAGCGCTGTCAGAAGATGTTTCTGCGGTCAAGTGGCCACCATGACGAGATGCTGAGGCGCACGGAATGATGTCACCTTCCCACCAAAGTGGTACCTATTTATCTACTTGCAATTTCTTGCTTTCGAACTGCTAGGTTGGCAGGAGCTGGAACAGAGATGGGAGCTCACTCCGTCATGCGGCACTCTTGGGTCTCGAACTGCTGAACTATCGACCTTCCAGCCTGCAGTTCAGTGTCTTAACCACTGAGTCAACATAACTCAGTGGTACAGACTTATATCAGGCTTTTCTGCCCTGATCAGGGCCACCATGGCAGCTAATGACTAAAAAAACCTTTGAAGCCAAAACTAAAACATGCATACACAACCATACAAACAACAATTGAAACACAGGAAAGAGGGATCACTGAGGGAATGCCAGACAAAGCAAAACAGGCTTCATCCATTGGCAGAAGATGGCAACCAAAGGGGACAGATGAGTCTTCCTGGGTCTGTTCCAGAGTTATGATGCCACAACCAAGAAGGCCCTCTCCTGTGTTGCTGTCCACCTAATCTCAGAAGATGGGGACACCCAAAGCAGGTAGATGACTGTACTGGTCAGGTGGGTTTGTAAGGGAGTAGACAGTCCTTTTAGAGGTAAAGAGATAAATGATAACTTGGTTTTCTCTGGTTAGGGAATAATGTTTTGTTCTTTCACCTTTCTTGGTCTTGATATGTGAATATTGAACTGGTTTAGTTGATTCCAGGTTAAGGGTGATGATGGTCACATTAAAAGGAAGCCAGATCTTGCTTTGTATGATACCTGACAACACATGCTGTCAGTAATTCTCAAAACAGTCCTGTAATGTAGCTTAATATTGTCCTGTTCCCCACTGCAGTTGCAGGGCTGAGGCCAAATACCCCTAGCTTGTCAAAGGACACATACTCAATTCATTGCAAGCCAAAACTTATCTTCTGGATGTGGAACAGCACTCACTGGGGGTGTGGGAGAGACGTATTTATGAAGTTATTGCATTCTGCAGGCAGTTGGACTAGATGACCCTGGAGGTCCCTTCCAACTCTATGATTCTGTTCTGATTCGGACCAGTAGAGAAGAACCTAGCCAACTGCTGTCCATCATCGATGGCAGCTGAAAATAGTTTGGGTCAACCCTCACTCGTAATAGAAGCAGCACCTGTAGCTATATGAAAGGAATTATCTTAGTGGCCATTGTTTGTCAATCACCGCAGTATTTCCAGCCTTCAAGCATTTGTTTCTGTCAGTAAAATGTAGGGGGAGAGAGTGTGTCAGGCATGACAGCAGCCACTGGACAACTGGACACCAGGCAACTTGCATAACTCGTGCAGGCCCAGCTGCTTGCTGCTGCTCAACAGCCGCTGCCCCATGAAGTGTTGAGTAGTGGTTAGTGTTCCAGGCAAGGATTTGGGAGACCCAGATTTGAATCTGAATTTGGAAATGCCTGGAGATTTTGGGGGTGGAGCCTGAGTGGTGGGTGTTGCCTTCTGACACACTTCCAGTGATGTCAGGGGGTGCAGCATATACAAATAAGTTATGCTAATGAGTTGTGCTAATGAGATCCTGCACCTCTTTTTCTACGAAATGACCCCTGCTAAAAGATGATAATTAAAAAGAAGATGAGCTGCCTCAGACTCCATATTCAGCCAGCAGGGGGCGGGGGGGGCAGGGCAAAAAAATATGTCCATCCTACCTTCACTCTTGGGCTTGCTTTACCCCTTACTCCACTGCAATCTGGATTTCATAGAAAAAAACTTTATGCCAAGACAAACCTTACGCTCCTTCAGAACTTCACTATCTATTTGACTGGCAATAGACCTCAGTAGTGGATATCATAATGACGCTAATATGTTCTTTTCAGATGCAAGTTGTTGTCATAAGTGTCCAGAAGACCAGCATCCAAATAAGGTCCAAGACCGATGTGTTCCCAAACGTATTACCTTCCTGTCCTACGAGGAACCTTTGGGGATCATCCTAAATACACTTACTCTTGGCTTCACCTTAATCACGAGTTTGGTTTTGGGAATTTTCATTAAATACTCAGTAACTCCAGTGGTCAAAGCCAACAATCAGGATCTCTCCTACATTCTACTCATCTCCCTCATGCTTTCCTTTCTCTCCTCTTTGCTATTCATTGGTGAGCCAAAGGAAGTCACCTGCCTCTTCCGACAAACTGCCTTCAGCATCATCTTCTCCATTGCTGTCTCTTCAGTGTTGGCCCAAACTGTCACGGTGGTGGTGGCCTTCTTGGCCTCACAGCCTGGGAGCAGGATGAGGAAATGGCTGGGGAAGAGCTTGGCCAGCTCCATTGTCTGTTCCTGTTCCAGCATTCAAGTGGGTATCTGCGCTCTCTGGCTGGGCATCTCTCCCCCCTTCCCAGACTCTGACATGCACTCCCAGCCTCGACAGATTGTACTGCAATGTAACGAGGGGTCTGTCGCCATTTTTATGCTGCCCTTGGCTACATGGGCTTTCTGGCCGCCATCTGCTTCACTGTGGCCTTCCTAGCCAGGAAGCTGCCTGGGGCCTTCAATGAAGCCAAGCTGATCACCTTCAGCATGCTGGTGTTCTGCAGTGTTTGGGTGTCCTTTGTGCCCTCCTACCTGAGCACGAAGGGGAAATACATGGTGGCTGTGCAGGTCTTCTCTATCTTGGCCTCCAGTTTGGGCTTACTGGGCTGCATCTTTCTTCCCAAATGCTACATTATTATACTGCAGCCTCATCTGAATACAAAGGAACAGCTAATGATGAAACATCAAGTTGCCGTCTGATTTTGAATCTTTTTCAAAATTTGATAATATTGTCTTTTATGCTCTAATGATACCAATATATTTGTCTTTGCATGCTTTGAGGTGTTACAAGGGTTCTCATCTTCCAGGTGGTGGCTGGTGACCTGCTATTATAATTGATCTCCAAGCGACAGAGATCAGTTCACCTGGAGAAAATGTTGCTTTGGAAGCTTTGTGGGACATTCCTCGAGATTTAGGAACATTCCTTGGAAAGGGTGGAATTTTGGGTGGGAAGGGGTGCAATGTCATGTCCTATGATGTTTGGAGGTGAGAAGGGGTGCACCATGGGGTGCAATGTCATGTCCTATGATGTCAGTTTAAATTTCCTGCATTGTATCACTCAATCTAAAAAGCCCTCGCATGATTGGCCAGGTTCTTCCTCAATGTTCTTCTCTCAGGCCACGGTCACATGGTCCTTTTAATCGGCTTCACCGCTGTTCCCTCCCGCATTTAAGTTTGCTGATCAGACAGGCAAATCTGCCTCCCACACTGAAGCGGGCTCACTCCCGCAATGCTCCTGGGTTTTCCTGCCCCCGGGAAAATCAAGTATTTTCCTGGCACTTGCTCTTTGAATGCACGATTTCGCCCATCTGGACAGCCATCTTTCACAATGATTGCGATTAGGGCTGTCTGACCGCTCTGTGCATTGTTTTTTTTAAAACCTTTTGGCTTTGAGCACTTGAGTAAACAAGCGCTCATCCTGCTTGGAGAAAAGTCCTGCCCGTCGTCCTCCAGCATGGAGGTGGCATTGAAAGTTTCTGGGGGAGGAAGCTGGGGGGCAGGCTGTCAGGTGAGTGGGCTTGGCATCTGCCGAAGGAGTCTCCGAAGCTGCAGCATTAGGACGGAGGGAGGGAGCCCCCAGTGGGAGCGCACCCAGCAAGCCAGCAGCATTGGCCAGAAAGCCCTATTGGAGTTGTCTGGCTGCCAGGTGATGGACGGCCCCAACTCTGGCCTCCTGGCGGGGTTGGGATGCTTCCAGCCCGCAGGGCCGTTGAACCGTGGAGGGCCTTCCCTTCCCTTGGCAGCCAGGAAATTTTCCCATAGTTCTTGGGCTTCGCTGAGTCTGGCCAACTTCCAGCAGATGACTCGGAGAACCTGCAACAACTGTTTGATGACCACTTGCTCGATGATACGACGTCCAACTTCCAAGGTGGGAACGAGCCATTGGGTAGCGGCGTCCTTGAGCATGGCAATGAAAGCATGGGGTAATCCCCTGGGCAGGACTTGTAGACTCTGGAAGCATTGCCAATGGATCTTGGGGGGAAACCCCAGCCAGTCCAGGACAGCGGCCTTCACTTTGTCATAGTCAGTAGTGTCGGTTTGAGCCAGGGACTTGATAGCCGCCTGGGCATCACCAGTCAAGTACGGCCCTGAGGTAAAGGTCCATTGGTCATGGGGCCAGCAGGAGGCTTCTGCCACCCTCTTGAAGGATTCAAGGAAGGCTTCTATGTCATCATTGGGGCCTAATTTTGTGAGGGGGCCAAGGGCTTTGCCCTAATCCAGGGACTCCTGAGGGGGCCTCTTGGTCTCCGGGGGTCACCAGGGCCTGCTGCAGATCCCACACCAGGGCGGCCTGTTGTTGTATAATGTCCCACAGCAGCTGGACCTGGTGTTCGACCATCCACTGGCCGAACTGGGCAAGGTCCATCGCTGGGAGTGTCTCATGTCACCTTCAGGGGTTAGGCTATCACCGAAGCCTGGCTGTTGTTGGACTCTGAGGACTCAGTGGAAGAGGACAAGGAGCTTTCTTCAGCTACTTCTGGCTCTGCCCGATGAGTCAGGGGACACCGCCCTGGCAGGGTAGGTAAGTGGGGGATGGGTCTTCCTAGCTGGCCGCTACTGCCTGCATTCTCTACCACTGTGTCAAGTGGAGTCCCATGGAGGGGGACCTCCTCCCCTCCGGTTGCCATCCTGCGTCACTGTTGGCCCGCCCCTGGAGGAACAAAGGGGGAACAGGAGACCTCAAAATGCAGGCAGCTGCTTGGTTGATGTCACCACTGTGGTACCACACTCCTCAGATGCTTTTGGGAACTGCCTGACCTGCATCTCTCTCTCTCTCTCCAGCAGGGCTCTTCGGCACGGTTCCTCCTTTAGCTCTGCTCTCTTCCTCCCTGGCCTCCCTTCTGTTCCCTCCTTTTATTCCCCTCCTTCCCCCCAGCCCTCCTCCCATTGGACACTGGTGCATCCATCCTGTTGTGTCCCACCCCATCCCAAAACCCTGACGCTAGCCCAGAGGACATGGGTGGGGCTGCACCAGCTGAGGCATGGGTAGGGGTGTCTGATGCCCAGCTTATCCTGGGGGTGTCAGCCCCCTGAGGCTCCTGAGGGTTACCCCCCAGCAACTGGGTGGGCAGGGGTGTTTCCTGAGGCCCCGGTTGGGCAGTGTGAGTGCGCCACCTTGCCTGTTGGAGCCATGGTGTTGCATCTTCAATGGTGAAGGAGTCTTGCTGCTCTGTGCTCCCCTTTACTGCATTGGTCTCCAACCCATCTGTTCTCATTGGGGCTGAGAGGGGTCCCTCGTTGTTGTATTCACCCGTTGCAGTGAGTGGATGCTGGGCAGTGAAGAGTTCCGGGGGGTCATCAGGAAGGCCCAGCCCGCCAGAGCTGGGACAACAATAATCAAAATCCATAAAACCATCAGCCTTAATTCCCTAAAATTATCAGATTTAAAACAACAATAAGCCTCAGTAGCAGATAGTGTGGTCCTAGCCTGGCTTTCAGGAAATGTGGTCATGGGTGGGGGGAGCTAATCAGAATGGATGCTCACTGCCTCAGCTAAAGGCATCTTTGAAATAGTTCTGGAGTTCTTCCTCTCTTTCTTGGCAAGCTAAGTCTTTTAGTAATACAGATGTGTTTAGTCACCAACAGTTCCTTTGAGCTTTGGCCTCCAAGGTTTTCAGTGTATCCTCCACTCAGGCATGATCTGACTACAAGGGCATTCCTATATTTGAAGTAGGAACCTGATCAACCAAAGAGGGGGACATCAAAATAAAATTGATCCTAGTATAAATGTCATGCCTATTGGAATAAAACGTACAGCCCCTTTCTGAGGGGTATTTTAAATGCCATACATCAATGAGATTATATTTTTTCCAACAAAATTGCCTATTTAGATTGGCTTAAATGTTTGTTTTTGTTGCCCCTGTTCTTTTAATGTGCTCTGCCCAAATATTTATCAACAATATGGTTGAAGTCCCCTCCTAAAATGACCTCTCCTTCTTCAAAAATCTCCAGTTTGAAGAGGACTTCTTCAAGAAATGAAACCACAGTACATTTCCTATCATTCAGAATCCCTTACAAAAAATATAGTTACCATTGGGATTTGTCCCGGCCCGGGACTCGACGCCAGCAAGCCCCCGTGTCAGCTGAGCTCCATGAGACCCGCAGTCCAAAGAAAACCGCCCACAACCTCCGCCCACTTACCGGGAGCTTTGGCAGGCCCCGGACGGGCGCGACAGCGGGACCGCGCCCCTCGGGGAGCCGAAGACAGCAGAGCCGACCAGCTGGAAGAGGACGCAACCGGGAAACGGCAGGACCAGGGGAAGACGGCGAACGGCGGCGTCACGGAAGCAGACCCCTCCCAGAAACCGCAGGACGCGGGAGCCACGGGGGCGGGTCTTTCCGAGCCGGGGAGCCCTGAAGGAACCAGTCAGGAGATCGGGCGACTGAGAGAGGGGTTGGGACACCAATGGGAGGACACGGGGTGGGTGGAACGAGGCGGGGCATGACATGGAGGGGAATAAAAGGGGGAAGTGGATGGAGGCCGGGGAGGAGTATGGTTGGCAGTGAGAAGAGAAAGGTTGGCCGAGAGTCCGTCGCCTGGAGAGAGAGAAAAGGGACGGTGTTGCCAGCCAGAGACTCACAAGTCGCCAGGAGGGAGACTCTGCCCTGACCCTGGTGAGGCAACCAGGGATCCGGCAGTCCCCACCATCTGAGGCCTCTGGGTCACTAAAACCCTGCATTCCCGCTTCTCAGAGTCGTGCCCCTCCTCCCTCAGCCTTTCAAGAGGATTGACCGGGCATCAGTGGGGAGCCACGCCCGGCAGGGGCGCCACAACGTGGTGGAGAATGCGGGCACTGGATGCCCGCTAGTGCGCCCTCTACCGAGGCTTCTGACTCCGGCTGGGTGGCGCCCGCCGCCCCGAAGGCTCAGCGTCCTGGAGCTCGGAGACGACGAGGGAAGCCTGACTGAGTCTGGTTCTACAGGAAGCCAGGACTCCGTGGTAATGCAGCCCGACCTCCAAGATCAAGGCCGTGACTCCATGGACCTAGCCCAATTCGGTCAGTGGCTAACGGACCACAACTCCCGGCTGTTGAGGGAAGTGACGCAGCAGCAGCAAGCTTCCCAGGCCGCCCTGGTCAGAGACCTCCAGCAAACGTTGGCATCAGCTCCCGGGGGGGCCACCCCAGGGTCTGGTTGGCCAAGTCGGGGGTCGGGGGTCCCATTAACGAAGCTAGGACCCGAAGATGATGTAGAAGCCTATGTAGAAACCTTCGAGCGGGTGGCAGAGGCTGCCCAATGGCCGGCCGCTCAGTGGCCATTCATCTTGGGTCCCTACTTAACGGGAGAGGCCCAGGCGGCTGTAAAAGCCCTTACAAAAGAAGAGGCCTCGGATTACACGAAGGTGAAAGCTGCCATATACGACTGCTTGGCCATTACCCCCGAGTCGGCACGTCAGAAGTTTAGAACCATTACGTGGCGACCTACGGACCGCCCTAGGACGGTATTGGCGGCATTAAAGGATGCAGCCACGCGATGGCTGCAGCCCAAGACGGAAGAGGCCCGGAAAGTGGTCGAACAGGTAGTCCTGGAACAGCTGCTAAATATCCTACCTCCCCGCATTCGACATTGGGTGGCGTGTTGGAAGCCTCAAACCCTAGCCCTAGCTTTGGAATTGTGGGAAAACTTCCTCACAGCAGAGGGAGCCGCCACTGGCCGAGACCCCAGTAAAGCCTCAGGTTCGGGGTTGGCAGGAGCACCAAGGAGTGGCGCGGACGGAGGGGGCCGGAGTAACGAGGGGTCCCGGGGCGGGCGCGCCCGTCCACCGTTACAACCACGACTGGGAACGGGCCCGGCCGGGCCGCGTTGGAGAAGCCCTCTTCCTGCCGCCAGCCCTCCAGGGCGGGATCCAAAGACGGAAAGACCCGGCCCTGACAACGGCGGGGCCATCCCAAGGGGCCCTGGCCCAGGGCCCTGTTATACGTGCGGGCAACTGGGACATTATCGGCGGGATTGCCCCTTGATGGAGTGCGACGTGGGGTGGGAGACCTCGTACCAAATCTCAGAGCCCGGAGCGGGCCCACCCCCATTCACCATCCCGGTAGAGGTAGGGGGCCACTCTATGCTCGCGCTCCTTGACAGTGGGAGCTCAATTTCGATGGTTCGTAGCGACTGCATGCCGGAGAAGCTACCTTGGGTACGAGACACCGCTATAGCATGTTTCCACGGACATGCAGAACGATGCCCAGTCGTGCAGGTACCCATCCGCTACCAAGGGCAGGTGCATTGGATTCCCATGGCCCGAGTCCGGGTCCTACCATTCCCGGTGTTGTTGGGTCGGGATGCCCCAGGCTTCACTGATCTGATGAGCCGTAGAACCCCCGAAGCGGTCATGGAGGCTCGGGCTGTGCGCAGTTATGCCGCGATAGAGGATCAGCAGGCTCACGGTTCCAGCGGAGAGACAGCGGCCGCCCGAACCTCAGGGGATGATATACATTGGAGTAGCGACACCGAGTTCCGGACCGCCCAGGCGCAAGACCCGACGTTGGAGGCCTTACGGGCACGGACGGCGGTAAGCGAAGGGCGGGTGGTGGACGCCCGGTTGAATGACAGGCCCGGTCGCATTATCCAGGAGGGGGGAGTCTGGTTTCGGGAGTGGCTTCCCCGGGGGAAGCCGACCCAACGCCAGCTGTTAGTCCCTTCCCAGTATCGAACTTGGGTTCTGGAGCAGGCTCACGACCATCCGTGCGCTGGTCATCAAGGGTGCAAAAATACCTTAAATAGAGTGTTAGAACGGTTCTTCTGGCCATCGGTGTCCCGGGACGTTAAGCAACATGTGAAATCCTGTGCGATATGTCAACGAACATCTCCTCATCAAGAGGTCAAGGCCCCTTTGACCCCTTTGCCCATCGTAGGGGTCCCGTTTGAACGAGTGGCAATGGACTTCATCGGACCGTTGGCCCGGACCCCGAGAGGGGCCCGATATGTCCTAGTGCTGATGGACTACGCCACCCGCTATCCGGAAGCCATTCCCCTTCCTAGTATGAAAAGCCCGGGGGTAGCCAGAGCCCTCATGCGCTTCTTTGCCCATGTGGGCCTACCAAAAGAGATCTTGACAGACCGAGGGACACCCTTTACAGCTCACTTTATGCGCCAGGTATGCTCAGCACTGCATATCAAACAATTGTTTACAGCCGCCTACCATCCCCAGACCGATGGGCTGGTAGAACGTATGAACCAAACCATAAAAGGCATGCTGCGGCGGATTTCTTACGAGCATACCCATGATTGGGACCTGTACCTCGACCCCTCGTTGCTGGCGCTGCGAGAAACCCCGCAGGCCTCGACTGGGTATTCGCCCTTTGAGTTGTTGTACGGACGGAAACCTCGTGGTATCCTGAGTTTGCTGGAAGGGCAGTGGGTGATGCCACCCACACCGACCAACGTCTCGGCGGAGGAACATGTGCAGCAGTTACGGGAGCAACTAGAGGAAGTCCAGCGAGTCGCCCAACAGAATATGCAACGGGCCCAAGAGACGATGAAACGACGCTACGACGTGGGTAAGAAGCAGCGCTCCTTCTCCGTCGGGACTGAGGTATTGGTCGCTCGGCGTGCGATGGCCCACGGCACAGGGGACCCCTGGCTCGGACCTTTTCCCATTGTTCAGGTCCTGGGACCTTTGACGTACCGAGTACAGTGTGGATCGTCTCGAAGGCAAACCAAAACACTCCATGTGAACGACTTGAAGGAATGGGTACCCCGTGATGTGAACAATCAACCAGTAACGGGAGCATGTGCCCTTGCCCGGGAGCCGGGAGAGGTCGAGCTGTTCGGGACACCCTGGGGAGAGGACCTGCCCCGAACTCAGGAGCCCCTCTTAGACCCCGAGTTGACACCAGAGCAAAAACAAGACGTACATCGGTTGTTACAACGCTTGCCCCCAGTCTTCTCTACACAGCCGGGCTGCACCTCCCTGACGGAGCACCCTATACCCACCCCCGAGGGAGTAGTCGTCCAATGTCGGTGGAGACCGATACCCCACAAGAGAATAGCTGTGATCGAGAAGGAGGTAGACGAGATGCTGCGCATGGGAGTGATCAAACCCTCTCAGAGCCCCTGGCGGAGCCCGGTCGTATTGGTACCCAAACCTGATGGGAGTGTCCGGTTCTGCGTGGACTACCGGGAGGTGAACAACGTGGCGACCTTCGATGCGTATCCCATGCCCCGGGCCGAGCATCTCATTAACCAACTGGGACAAGCCCGTTTCCTGTCGGCCTTAGACCTCACAAAGGGGTACTGGCAGATACCGGTACGACGCAAGGACCGCCCTAAAACAGCCTTCGCCACCACCCGGGGTCTTTTCCAATTCCGGCGTATGCCCTTTGGGTTACATGGGGCAGCCGCATCTTTCCAACGCCTTGTCAACCAGGTGTTGGCGCAGTGTGGGCACTTCGCCTGGGCATATATCGACGATATCATTATCTGTAGCCCAGACTGGCCGACTCACCTACGGCACCTGGAAACGGTGTTGCGCGCCTTGGCGCAGGCGGGCCTGACTGCCAACCCCCAGAAAAGCCAGATTGGCTTTCAAGAGCTCAAATATTTAGGGTTTCAGGTCGGCCGGGGTCAACTACAACCCCTCCCCGAAAAAGTGGCCATGCTTGAGCAGATGGAACGACCCATGACGAAGAAGCAGTTGCGCCGCTTCCTGGGATTCGTAGGATACTACGGATGGTTCATACCCCACTTCGCATCGACGGCTGCTCCCCTTTCCGATTGCCTCCACAAAACAGAGCCGAACACCGTCCGGTGGACCCCAGATAGGTGCCAGGCCTTTGAGCTTCTCAGAAGAAGCCTCTCACACGGACCGGTCCTAAAGAACCCTGATTTTATGAAACCATTCACACTATTCACAGACGCGTCAGACACGGGGATCGGGGCGGTATTGGCCCAAGAGGTGGATCAGCGCGAACAACCCATATTGTTCCTAAGCCGTAAGCTGCAGTCCGCAGAACAGCGATATTCCACGGTGGAAAAGGAGGCCCTGGCCCTCAAATGGGCCATCGGAGCCCTCCAGTTCTATCTCGCAGATAATCCCTTTGTGTTGGTAGTAGATCACGCCCTGTTAGTATGGTTGTCTCGTATGAAAGATCATAACGCACGGATAATGCGATGGTATGTGTCCTTGCTCCCATATAGATTCACCGTACGACACCGGGCTGGGGCCACACACGTCAACGCAGATTTTCTCTCCCGTCTACACGAGGCGCCAAATCCTCCGACTATCAAAACGTCTGGTGGGGGGGTATGTCCCGGCCTGGGACTCGACACCAGCAAGCCCCCACGTCAGCTGAGCTCCACGAGCCCCACAGTCCAAAGAAAACCGCCCACAACCTCCGCCCGCTTACCGGGAGCTTCGGCAGGCCCCGGACGGGCGCGACAGCGGGACCGCGCCCCTCGGGGAGCCGAAGACAGCAGAGCCGACCAGCTGGAAGAGGACGCAACCGGGAAACGGCAGGACCAGGGGAAGACGGTGAACGGCGGCGTCACGGAAGCAGACCCCTCCCAGAAACCGCAGGACGCGGGAGCCACGGGGGCGGGTCTTTCCGAGCCGGGGAGCCCTGAAGGAACCAGTCAGGAGATCGGGCGACTGAGAGAGGGGTTGGGACACCAATGGGAGGACACGGGGTGGGTGGAACGAGGCGGGGCATGGCATGGAGGGGAATAAAAGGGGGAAGTGGATGGAGGCCGGGGAGGAGTATGGTTGGCAGTGAGAAGAGAAAGGTTGGCCGAGAGTCCGTCGCCTGGAGAGAGAGAAAAGGGACGGTGTTGCCAGCCAGAGACTCACAAGTCGCCAGGAGGGAGACTCTGCCCTGACCCTGGTGAGGCAACCAGGGATCCGGCAGTCCCCACCATCTGAGGCCTCTGGGTCACTAAAACCCTGCATTCCCGCTTCTCAGAGTCGTGCCCCTCCTCCCTCAGCCTTTCAAGAGGATTGACCGGGCATCAGTGGGGAGCCACGCCCAGCAGGGGCGCCACAGGATTAAACCCAGAATTTTGTAAACAAAACCAAACATTTTTAGAAAAAAAGTATTGCCACCCCTCGTGATTTTGATGAACCCGGGACATAAAACTGTTGGTGGAACCACTGAGATCGGAAAAGACTGTGAGAGCTTGTTTTTATGTGTGTTTCCTGAAGAAAGGTTAGATTAGTATGCAGTTTAACTAGATTAGTAGTCACTCTTTTGAGCTTAATCTTGTTATTTAAGACCCTATAATTTAGGGACATTATTTTCATACAGTTATTCATTTCCAAAAAATAGAGAGAGCTTCAAAAGAAAGTGTAAAAAAAGGAACAAAAGTGCTCCTTAAGGTTTTAAACCAGTGTCCAGAGTGGTGAAATCTGAATAAAATTAATTGTTGACAGTTAATTATATTAAGCTTGGATTGTATTACCTTAAATAAATCAGGCAATGAATATCTGTAAGTGTCAGAAAAGTTACCAATAAACCTTGCGGCCAACTTCCTGGCTGACCTGATACTGGACACGATGCAAGGACTGTGTAACATGAAATTACGCCACGGACTGGCAGTATCTTTTCAGGGAGGAGTCAGGGAAACACTTTCCCCAACAAGAGATGCAGGGATGTGGCTATTACAGACTTGTCAGGCTGGCCTGGCAACCATCAGTAAATGGTGGGGGGCATGGGGAGCAGCCACCGATGACCGTGTGTTTATCATTGAGGTTCTGGTGATTCCTAGAGAGGTGTGATGTTTTTGCTGTTTTTTTCTAGAGGTGACATCACTCTATCAGGCTGACAGCCATTTTTAAATATTATTTCTCTCCTGCTGCCACCCAAAAAGCTGGCAGGAAAGAAGAGGTGGGGCAGGGTCCCCCAACCCCATTGGGGGACAAGCAACATTAGGCCAGAAGTATCAGAGGGGAGTGGGCTGCCCATCATTGGTCTACCATCCCAGGTTGCATGCAGCCCATTGGCCATATGTTGTGCACCCCAGCACTGAGGAATCTAGATGGGGTTGCAAACCTCCAAGTGAGGCCTGGAGCTCTCATGTAATGACAGATGATCTCCAGACTCCAGAGATCAATTCCTTTAGAGAAAATGGCAGCTTTGGAGAGTCAGCCCTGTGAAATTGCATGTCTGCCAAGCTCTCTCCCCTCCCCAGACCCACCCTCCCCAGGCTCCATCTCTAGGAATTTCCTAAGCCAGAGCTGGCAACTTTACATGATAGGATTGCATACTGTGGGTTGGAGGATTCCTGGAGATCTATGGCTGAAGCCTGGGGAGGGCAAGATTTGGAGAGGGGAGATCCCTCAATGGGGTATAATTCCATAGAGTCCACTCTCTAAAGCAACCATTCTTTCCAGGGAACTGATCAGTTGTAATTCCAGGAGATCTCTAATCCCCATCTAGAGGTTGGCAAACCTGAAGGCATCAGATCTGAGATGAATGTCAAGGCCTCAGCTACACTAGATAGGACAAGGGGGCAGCAGGGAAAAACTCATAATGACATTTTTAGTTACTTAAAAGAACTAGTGATCTTACAATTGAAAAGAGAGAAAGGAGGATTGCAACACCAAGGTGGGAAATTCCAGGAGATTTGCGGGCAGAACTTGGAGAAGATGGAGTATGGGAAGGGAGGGACCTTGGTGGGTGGAATGCCATATAGTCCACCCTCAGAGGCAGCCTCCAGGGGAACTGATCTCTGTAGACTGGAGGTCAGTTGTAATTCCATGAGATCTCCAGGCCCAACCTGGAGGTTCGCAAGGCTATGCAAGAGTCAGCCTATCAATGCCAAGCCCAGCCTGGCAAGTAGGAAGAATAAAGGCTGATTCACACATTACAGAATTCAGACAGACTTCATGTGAGCTTTTAACAGAGATGTTGTGGGAGTTTCCAGGTAGGAACTTGATTCTAAGGTGCTATTTAGGTCTGATTACAGCATGTGAGGAGATCAGGCTTCCAGGTTCCCCTCCCATGACATTTCCACAACCTGAAATGGCCCTGGGAACCACTCTTTGCCATTGGGAAAGCTTATCAGCCATTTGTCTGCCATGTGGACTTCATAACAAGTGACTCATAGGGTTGCCAGGTCTGAGTGGGGAAATCCCTGGAGATTTTAACAGTGGAGCTTGGCAAGGGTGGGGTTTGTGGAGGGGTGGGATCTCAGCAGGATACAACGTCATAGAGTCCAACCTCCAAAGCAGCCATTTTTCACCAGGGAAACTGATCACTGTTGGCTGAAGATCAATTGTAATATGAGAAAATCTCCAGTCACCACCTGGAAGTTGGCAACCTTATGTGTTATGTCCTAGACCCAGCAGTGACTAACATAGCTTGGAACCTAGAACAATAGAAAGATAAGATCCTGAAAGGAACCAATTGACCAGTAGGCGTACTGTAAATAGCCTATCACGGGTAGTGGGGGTGTGGGGTGTGTGGTGTTGTGCATGGATTTAAGCAGGGCTTTGGCCCTGCTAGTTTGTCTTGTAGTTGAGCTAAATCACTGAATAAAGCATGAGCTGATCACTTCACGTGTCTCAAATCCAGTACATTTTATTATGAATCAAGATGAAGCTTTCCATATGCATGATCAGGTTGAGAGGACTGTATTGTGAGGTGACTGCATGCTATGTAGTGAGTGCACTTCCAGTCTAAGCTGAAGTTAAAGTTACACCTGTCTGGACATCCCCATAGCTATATTTATTCATACTCATCCCTATTATCCTTGCTATTCCCTTTCCTTCATACACAGGTGGGACCTTGGTGGGTGGAATGCTATATAGTCCATCCTCAAAAGCAGCCTCCAAGGGAACTGATCTCTGTAGATTGGAGATCAGTTGTAATTCCAGATCTCCAGGTTTGACCTAGAGTCTGGCAAGCCTATAAGCATCAGTGTTGCACCCAGCCTCGCTAACAGGAAGAATAAAGGCTAATTCACACATTACAGTATCCACATGAATCCCATGTGGACTTTTAACAGACATGTTGTGGAAGTTCCCAACTAGGAACTTAATTCTAAGGCACTGTTTGGGTCTGACCACAGTGTGTAAGGAGAAGGGGCTTCCAGGTCCCGCCATGACATTTTCTCAACCTGAAGTGGCCCTGGGAACTACTCTTTACCATTGGGAAAGCTTATTGGCCATTTGTTTGCCACGTGGACTTCATAAGAAGTGAATCATAGGGTTGCCAGGTCTCAGAGGTGAAATCCTTGTAGATATTAAGGGTGGAGTTTGTGGGGGTTGTAGAGAGGAGGGACTTCAGCAATGTCAAGTTACATCGTATGAGTGTGGGGGGGACATATAGAAATCAATTGAAAATATCCAGTAATGTCACTTGGAAATGTTTGGCAGAGAAAGAAATACAACCATTTCAGTTACCCAAACTATAACATATTGTGAAAACCAGAATAGGTTCTGCAATCCACTCCAGGATGCAGAAGTAGGCCACGCTGACTTCATGGTACTTACCTGGTTTGGCATATGCAAGCTGTGCATGGAGGAGAACACGCCACAGGCTCTAAGCCTCTTCCTCAGCTAATGGCTAGCGTTTGCACCAACTGCCGCTTACAACAGATGTATGCGTGCAACATTAAAAAATAATGACACAGGTGGAAAGGCATATGAAGTTTGAGAAATGGGTGAAAACAAAGAGTGCAAAGACATTTGTTCAGTGGGTAAACATTGTGACCTCTGTTAACACGTCTTTCTGAGGTCCCATGAACTGGACCTCAGAAGGGCCTGGAAGAGGGGAAAGGAGGATTTTGAGTAAGGGGTACTTTTGCATTAGTGGAGATATACAGGTAACATAATGCACGCTAGAGGCATGGAAAGATTGGTTGGTGTGTTTTACTTGTCCACGGTATACCTGTGCTCATTGCATATCAGGTACCAGGGCTGGGAAAGACCACCATTTGGGTGTCCCAGTGCCACTCGGAGCAGGCAAAGTGAGGCTAGAGGGACTATCGGGCAGCTTCATGTGGTCATCAAGTTTGGGAACAACAAAAGCATATTTTGTAAACATTCATACACTTCAAAATGGAATGATTCTGTGTCAAATTCCATAAAGGCCAGTCTGACCTCATTGATCTGTCCCCTTGCTGAACCAGGAAAAAATATAGGACCGAAGTGCTGAGTCTCAAAAATAATCTTTTCTAGTCATGCACCTGTGCATGGAGCCACACACTGTGTCAAAGATGCTGCAGAGGCAGTAATTTCCCTCATGATATTGAAAATCATGGTGATTTACTCTTCCACTTACCAACACTCAGGAGTCCTTTACTAACATCGCCTTTGAAGGGAATTATCTAAAAATCATAATCAAAATAGTTCACAGTAATCTGTAAGGGTTTGAAATGGCCAGAGCATGAATATCTCCTGAGAACTGGGAGGGGGAAGCTGCACTGCTGTTGTGAGATTCAGTGTCGTCCCCTTGGAACAGTACCCAGCAACAGGCTACATCTATATAAGTGCAGTCTCTTGCCTTGCTGGTGTTGCAAGGAGTTTTGTACTTCTTGTAGTCAAGCTGGACAAGGGAAGCGGCTTTAGTGGGCATTCCCAGGATGACCCTGCTGCTGTTGCTGCTCTTTGGGCTGCTGCCCCATTTCTCCTTCCAGGTTCTGAAGGCAAAGTGCCTCTTCCATATGATAACTGAACGAAGAACCCCACTGAATTATTTCAGGCCAGGGGACTTGGTCATCAGTGGAATCACCTCTACAGCAAACACTGTGTTCATGCCATACAATTTCTCCAAGCCTCCCCATATTAGATTTAGTACGTAAGTAATGATGCTTTGAAGAATTTAATGCTACATAACCCGATTCTGCTCTTGCACTCCATTTACTATGCACAATCCCTGTTTTCTGGGATCTACCCCTAACAAGTTTTATCTTTCTTTTGTCTGATTAACCATTGTGATATACATATATAATTCCAGAATGGAAGAACATTTGGTCTGATTCAGCAGAGCCCTTCTTATGTCCTTATGTTTCTGTTTTATCTTTGGGGGAGATTTGTATGAACAGTAAGCCACCCCATATGCTAAAACTGTCACTTAACAGGCTGCAACTGGTAAGATCATTTTCAGCTGTTAGGTATGACAATCTTAAAGAGACATAAGCATTTGTCTGTGTGGTAAGACCTTTCTTGGGAGGGAAGGCAGAATGTTATAGCCTGATTTTGTCAGATCTCAGAAGCTGAGCAGGGTCAGTACTTGGATGGCAGACCACCAAGGAAGATGCTGCAGAGAAAGGCAATGGCAAGCCACTTCTGCTTCTCATTGTCTTGAAAGTCCCTTGCTGGCATCGCCATAGGCCAGCTGTGACTTGACAGCACTTACATACATCAAGGTTGTAGCCAGTCTCTTCAGCCCTGAACCTGGGGTGGTCTTTCCCGAGAGAGAGACACCCCAAAATGACCTCTGAACCTCCACAAGCAGTGCCCTTATGAAGCCAGACTTAGCTTAAACAGTGGCTTTTGCTGGGAGGCTGAAAAACCACATCTTGGCTGAAAAAACTCATGCCAAGTGAAGACTCTCCAGGCTGGCTGCACTGCCAAGCATCCTCCATGCAAGCAACCCATCCCCTCTCCATGTCTATCCTGTCAGCTCAGTCCAAAAAGGACTAGAATGGGCAAGTCTCTACCCTTGCCTCAGGCATCTTCTACTGACCAAATGGCTAGTCTTTTGTCTGTCAAATGTACAGGCAGGCAAGGACAAAGAGCCTCTGGTCTCTGCTATTGTCATGAAGTATGTTGCATGTTTCCATCCCCAGCTCTTGTTTCACCTATATGTCAGGAAATATCTTTGGAATAATTCTCCCATTCCTTCCATATATTTGTCTGAGACCCTCCATATATTTCTCTAAAATATCTGCACTGCACTGCACTGACTATCCATCAGGTAGTCCTGCCATGATGGATGGAGTAGGGAGGGAGGATGGGCTTTGTGTGGTATTATGGTGTGTAGGGTGGGAGGTTGGGATCCGGGGGGTGTTGATTTATGCACCTGGAGTGTTCGAATGGAATGCGGAGGGCGAGCTCTGCAGGCTCTATCTTTGGTAACACCCTGACCTTGGTGGAGACAGGCTGTAGGCTTCCTATCGCTTTCAAAGCTGCAGCTTGGCTGGGAACAATGGGGGCGGTGAGAACTTCATTAATTTAGTAGCTTTCGGTTCTCATTCGCATACTAAGCACTCATTGGTGGAAGGGGGGGTCCCCATTCACCCCCTTTCTAGTATAACTGCTTGCTTTTTGTAATCACGTTATTCTGAACAATGTATCTGCTCCAGTAACCTAATATTGCAGCTTCATAATAAAATACTATTCTTGCTTCAATGAACAAGACCTGGTGTTTGGCTGACTAAGTTAGGGTCTCTGACAATACCTATGCCAGAACTATCAAGGAAACATTAACTCTCCATAACTAGTGAATGGTCTCCCACTCAGGTTCATCCTGCCACACATTAAGAAACATCTCCTCTTTTGTCTGGCACCAGGGAAATGCCAGGGCACTCTATTGTTCCACAATGGACACTCCCAGCCACCCATCCAGCACCTGACTTAATCCCATTATAGCTAGACTGTGCCCCTCTGAAAGCTCACTGGTCCCACCTTGGGCTTGCCCTTTTGGATGCCACACCTCCTGAGGCTCATCATTGATCCAGGTGATCTTTTGTCTCACCTGGGGCAAGCCCTTGAAGACCTCCCATTAGTCAGCATTGTTTTCCAAAGTCTATGTCCGTCAGAGCACTTGGCCTCAGATTGTGTGTCTGCCCCTGATGCCAACCAGCAGTTCACCCCTAAACCTCTGGTTTGGGTCATAAACTCATCTCCATGGACCCCTGAACATCTGGACAGGTTGTATCATCCTGTAACTGACCCCTCTATTTCCTGTCAATCACCTCTGCTTTCTTAGTTCCGTATTGTTTGCTCTTTTAAAATGTTTAGTGTGCTTGTAATTAGAGACCTACTTTAATTTAAAAAAACTAATTTACTTTCAAATCTGGAGTTTTCCTACTGTGCCAGATCTTCTTATACAAGTGGTGTGCGATTCCTGTAGCCCTTTGACCTATCCTGCTGCATAGCTAACTACCCCAAACAACAAGGCAGGCCATTGATGGTAACAAGGTAATGCTTTTAGCTAATCTAGATATGAAATGCCAGGGCAACTTTCCTTGTTTCCTATGTAGAAATGTGTAGTTGATCATAAGTGCAAAGATACTGGTTATAAAATGAAACACCATTATAAGTATTCTTACTCTTTAAAGGAAAGAGATATGGTCAAAAGAGACCCTGGTCAGAATGCAAGGGAGACCTTTGGGCAGTCTCCCTTCTCCTTTCAGCCTTCACTGGGGTTGTTTTGAGGATTAAATGGAGAGCCATAGAAACAGGTGAAGAGTCCTGTTGAATCAGACCAATAATATATCTCCTTCAGCATCCTGTTCCCCACAATGACTAACCAGATGCTCTACAAGCAAAGCATCGAGGTAAAAGCCACCCTTTATGGTGCCCTCCAACAAATGGCATTCAGAGGTAGACTGCCACGTATGCCACTCTGAGACCCTTGGAAGAAAAGTTTGATATTATTTTTGATCCCTTTCCTAATAATCCCTAACCCAGAGTTTTCCTTTTTCACCACTGCAGCACAATGGGTTGACAGTTTCATTGAGCTATCCACTACCATCCCAAGATCTTTCCTTCTCTCAGTCTTGGCAAATTCAGACTCCATTAGCCTATACTTGAAGTTGGGATTTTTTTTTGTCTCAATGTGCATCACCTTACACTTAACAACCCTGAACTTCAGTTGCCATGTTGTCGCCCACTCTCAGTCAGCCTCGGTTTTCACCATTCTGAATAATTTTGTGTCATCGGCAAACTTGGCCACTACACTACTCACCCCTAATTCCAGATCACAGATGAATAAATTAAATTGTACCAGCCCCAATACCAATCCTTGTGGGATCCCATTGCTTACTTCCCTCCATTGTGAGAACTGTCCATTCCTACTTTTTACTTCCTGTCATTTAACCCATTTTTAATCCATAAGAGAACTCATCCTCTAATCCCATGACTGCTAAATTTACTCAGGAGTCTTTGGTGAGGAAACTTGTCAAAAGCCTTTTGAAAGTCCAATATCTACCGGGTCACTGTGGTCTACATGCTTGTTCACTTTCTGAAAGACCTACAAAAGGTTGGTGAGATGGGTCTTCTCTTTGTAGAAGCCATGCTCATTTTCCCTCAGCACACTTAGTTCCTCTATACACCTAGTAATTCTTTCATGGGTTACAGTTGGTACTAATTTCCTGAAAGAGACATTAGGCTGACTGGCCTGTAATTTCCTGGTTCCTCTCTGGATCCCTTTTTTAAAAATTGGTGTAACATTTGCTACTCTCTAGTCTTCTGGTAGGAGCTGCGGTGGCTCAAGTGATTAAGACACTGAACTGCAGGCTGTGGAAGGTCAGTAGTTCAGCAGTTCGAGACCCAAGTGTGCTGCATGACGGAGTGAGCTCCCGTCTCTAGTTCCAGCTCCTGCCAACCTAGCAGATTAAAAGCAAGAAATTGCAAGTAGATAAATAAGTACCACTTCGGTGGGAAGGTAATAGCATTCTGTTAGCCGAACTGCTTATCTACGCAGTAGGCGGACTAACTTATTTGAGGTTTGGCCAGTGTATACAGAGAAAGCGAACTTCATACCAAGAACCCTTTTCCCCAAAGAGATCACTTGACAAGGTTTCTTAAGTTAAATCAAGATTCTCTTTACTGAATATCTTTTTAATGTACAGGCATACAAAAACAGATTCACACACAAATACGCTCAAGTTCCTTTACTTACAGTAGAAATGGAAATACAATATTTGGGGTTTTAAACTAGAAGTATTTAGGAGGGGAAAAGCATAATACTTATCTGATCCTGTAGTCTCAACCTTCCAGTGAAGAATAAGGATTGTTTCTAACTAAGGATATTCTTAGTTTTACTGCACACAGTGAGAACCAGCTAATATGTGTGAGGGCTCCTTGGTCATGACTCCAAAGAAGGGTTCTTCCCCCTTTGGGTCAGTGGTGGGCCCGATTGGCCTCCTTTCCTCAGCGCTGCCGCATCATCCAGACGAATGGTTCTCAGGCGGGTCTCCATGGTGACCGCTGACTGCATCCATCCCACCAGCGTGTCGGGGTCGTTTCCGCGCATCACGGTGCGGCGGATTTCGGAGTTGAGTCCCAGCTGAAACTGCTCCGCTAAGACTCTGTCGGGCCATCCCCGTATTTTCGCAGCGAGCCGGCGGAATTCCGCTATATATTCGCGGACTGATCGGGAGCCTTGCTTGAGAGCGCGTAGGGCCGCTCGGGCTGTCTTGTTCGCGTTGACATCTTCGAACTGCTCCTTCATGGCCCACATAAATGCATCGATCTCTCGTAACTCCCTCCCATCCGCTTGGTGCAGGGCTACATACCAGTCAGCCGCTGCTTCCTTCAGGTGCGACGCGATGGCATCTACCATGCGATCCTCACTCTGGAACAGGTGACCCCAGTTCTCGATGAACTTTTCCGTTCTCACCAGGAAAAACAAGAACTTCTCCGGGGTCCCATCGAAGTCTGCATCTAGGAGTTCGGCCGGCTTCGGCGGGAGGAAACCCCAGGGCCGCTGCGGTCGCGGCGCCGGCGGCTCTTGTACTGGGGGTCCCGCTGGTTGGTCCGGTGGGCCGGCTGGTTGGTCGGGCGGGCCCACCGGTACGATGCGCTGGTCAGGGGGCGGTTGCCCCGGGGGCGCCTCTCGTTGCCTCCGGTCCATCTCCTCTCGGATGCCATCTGAAATCATCTTAGAGATGCGGGAAAGGGATTCATCTAGCATTCGGATTAAGCGGTCGTGACTCAGGTCGCCGCTCCATCTTCGACTCCCTCCGATTCCCTCCTCACCTCTGGACTCTCTGGTCAGGTCTTCCATCCCTTCCGCTGCGCTCAGCCGGTGTATCGATCGCTCGTAGCGACTCTCTCACCGAAGCACGCGGGGTGTAGAACCACGTCTCATGCATCTCGGCTAGGGGCTTCACCCAATCCCGCCGTTGCTTGGGTCGGGTTGTCACGCCACCGTAAGCCGCTCCATAGGGGTCCCCGTAAGGTCCCCCCAGGTCGTAGTCCGGGCCCCAGGTTACCGGAACGTAGGTGAGGGGCCCTTCCGTGGGGATGACCGCGGTAGTGACTGGCACTGTCATTAGGGGAGGTTTCTTCTCCTCCCGCTGGTCATCTTGCCGAACTTGATCCTTGTCGGTCGGGAGAGTGTCTTCTTCACCGTCACTCATTTTGGAGCAGCGGGTTTCAGACCAGTCCCGACTAAAAGAGGATTCTTAACAAACTGTCAGGGTCCTTAGTTAGTCAGCCAAACACCAGGCCTTGTTCATTGAAACAAGAATCGTATTTATTAAGCTGCAAGACTAGGTCACTAAAACAGAAGCATTGTTAAGAATACTTTGGTTACATGAAGCATAGAGATATACCCTAAAGGGGGGAAGGGCCCCCACCCTTCTACCAATAGATGAACCTCGCACGCGCTGGAAGCCCAGAAGCTGTAAATAATAGTTCACCCTCCATCCCACCTTTCCCAGCCTAGCTGTTGTCTTTAGAAAGCGATAGGAGACAGTCAGCCTGGCTTTCAAGGCCACTCTTGGCCTGGGATCTTAAGATACGACCCGGTTGCCCAGGCAGCATCGGCAGCTCCCCACATTCCATCCCACCAGTCTCAAAGCATCAATCAACACCCGACATTCCCATCCGCCCTCCCTTCTCCATACAGTCCCATCCTCCCTCCCTTCTCCATCCATTATGGCAGGCAATACCTGACAGGTTGGCTTGGGGTGTCTCTGGTCCGTCCCATCCCTATACCTATTGGCTATAGGATGTGGGGGTACCCTCCTACTAAGGTGGGGCAATACTGAAAGTCTACACCTTTCTACAAGGGAGCGTTTGGTCAAGGTGCAAAGATAGGTTTCAATGGAAACCTTTGAGAATGCAG
This sequence comes from Gekko gecko, assembly GCA_029375565.1. NCBI lineage: Eukaryota > Metazoa > Chordata > Lepidosauria > Squamata > Gekkonidae > Gekko > Gekko gecko. The sequence goes on along the minus strand of JAPDNY010000122.1, from coordinate 63,021 downwards.
ATGACTCTGGCTAGGTCCAGGTGACAGTCTTCACACATGCAAATGCCAAGCATCCTGTGGGTTACATGCGAGGTAGAGATTCCTCAGTGGTGGAAAAGCTGTTGTTTTTAACATCCTTCTGGAGAACCATAATGGAGATGCTAATGGAGATGCTTCTTGTTCCCAGTGTCTCATGGGTAGAGATATGCAAGGTGTGTGTCTGTGACTTTATTTGCATGAAAGTACAAGCTGTGTGGTACCCTCCTTACTCATTGAGTCACATTAACCCAGGCATACCTTTCTCCCAAACCAAAGACGCTTGCTGGCACCATTCCAGTGTGCATGCAGGTCAGAAAATAAAAAATAAAAGCATTTTCAAAGTTCATGTCCTAACAATTCCATGTACCTTGGTGTTTAGTCATGCCAGCCACATGACCACAGAAATGTCTTTGAACAGCGCTGGCTCTTCGGCTTTGAAAGGGAGATGAGCACCGCAACCCTAGAGTTGGATACTTTTGAGCAAGGGAACATTTACCTTTTTTTTAGTCTTCTGGTGCAGTGGCTGAATTTTGTGTGAGGTTACAGATACGGGTTAGTAGATCAACTATCCTACATTTTAGTTCCCTAAGAACTCTCAGGTGTCTGCTATCAGGACCTGGAGACTGATCAGTTTTTAATTTCCCCAATAGGTCTAGTACTTACTCTCTGTTCACCTCAGTTTGGCTCAGTTCTTCAGGCTTCCTTTCTAAAGTTAGGCTATGGCAGGGGTAAATGCACCATACTTTCCACAGTCAACATATACTATTGAAGCAACATTTTTTGCACTGCTCCCACCATGGAAAGGGGAGAAGCTCACTGCTTGGTCCACCCCACTGCCCCTCTTGCCCCTTATAGATCCCAAGATGTCCTTCTGCAGATCCCACAGCACAAGAGGATGTCATAGCCCTGTACAGGTGTGGAAGACAAGGATGCCTGGGTGCCCAATAGATGTGCCACTGATGGCAACAGCCTTGCACCGCATCTCACCATTAACCATAGATCCCCACCGTTATGCTGTCCCTACCCCCATCCTGTGCCAGTACCCTGGCATGTAAGCAGAGTGGCCCTCTGTTCCCACCAGCAGCATCCAAACCCTGTCCCTTTCCCTCTACTTCTGCACAGGGAAGGGATGGAACAGGTTTGTGTGTTTTTTTGAAAAAGATTTTTTTATTTCACACATATAAGACACATATTAAACATACATAGATAAATACATAATTGGGGAAGATTCATTGTATCATTTTTCCATGTAATCATTTGACCTCATACTGTAAATAAAAAGTTTGTTTCTTTTATACACCTTATAGTTTTAATAAACACATTTTGCTCACAGAAATAAGTGTATTTCTTATTTCTTTTAACTTCAGTTGTAGGCCCAGAATTTTATATGTTATGTTCATCTATCCATTTATAAAACCTTGACCATGTGGCCTCAAAGTCTTCTTTGTTATTTCCTCTCAACATTGAAGTTAAGTTATCCATCTCTACTGTTTCCAGCATCTTATTTATAACTTCTTCCTTTGAAGGAGCTTCACTTCTTCTCCAATGTTTAGCATATAATATTCTTGCCTCTGTTACAATGTGTATAATATTGTATAATATGATAAATATGTATAATAAAATAAACAACTTGGTTTTTATATTTCTCTGGTGATATATTCAATAAAAACAATTATGGTGTATAAGGTACAGTAGTTTTTAAACACTTTTTGTAAAAGTTCATGTATCCAACTACAGTATTTTTTTTACATTATCACAAGCCCACCACATATGGAAAACTGAACCAACAGTATTTTTACACATCCAACAATCATTTAGTAAGTCAGGGTAAAACTTAGCTAATTTATCTGGGGTAATATACCATCTGTAAAACATTTTGTATATGTTTTCTTTATATGAAGTCACTTCAGTGATCTTTACATTTATTTTCCATACACGTAACCATTGGTCTAAGTCAATATTATGGCCTAGGTTTTGTGCCCATTTAACCATACAGTTTTTAACTATTTCATCTTGTGTTTTACCTTCTAACATTATTGTATACAATTTCTTAATCAGTTTAACATCAGCACATAGCAATATCTTATCCATTTCTGTTATATTTGCATAAAACCCCAATGGTTTATCTTTAGCAAATCTCAACTCTATTTGTACCCTTTCCCTCCAACTTCTATTAGTTTCTTGTTCTTCAAGTCTTTCTGTTGATTTTAATTCATGTTTATTGCCTAAAAAATCCTCATATCTCAACAACATATTTTTTGCAATACATTAGGATTTGTGAAAGCTTCAAGTGGTGAAACCCATTTAGTTATCTTGGTATAAAATAATCTTTTAATAATCTCCCATACTATCAATAAGGATTTCCTAATCACATGTTGTTTAAAATAGCTGTGTGTATCTGATTTTCCATACCAGATAAATGCATGCCAACCCACTAACTGATCATGTCCCTCCAAAGTTAATACTCTAGTATTTTCTAATGTGATCCATTCCTTTAACCACATCAGTGCTGCTGCTCTAATCCAGCTCTTTCTTTGGCATCTTGTAGGGCCTTCATTTTTATTCTTGTTTTTTTATTCTGCCATATAAATTGTGCCATTACTTTATCAAGATCTTTAAAGTGCTGTTGATTTTGGAGAACTGGTATTGTTTGAAATAAGAAGATCAGTCGTGGAAGAATATTCCTCTTTATTGTAGCTATTCTACCCATCAAGGATATTTGTAGTTTTTTCCATTTTTCCAAACCTTTTTTAATTTCTCTCATAAGTTCCATGTAGTCGTCTTTCAACGAAGAGCAACATCTGTTTGTTATGTTTATTCCTAGGTATTTCACTTTCTTTTGTAATTAAAAAGCCAGATTTCTCTTGTAACTGTTGAACTTGATCTTTGGTCATGCTTTTATTCAACATTTTTGTCTGGGTAAAATTAATTTTCAATCCCGCCATGTGTCCATAATTCGATAACGTTGTCAATAATTGCACAATTGAATCCAATGAATTTTCTAGGATAAATACCAAGTCATCTGCAAATGCTTGTAGTTTATATTCTTCTCCTTTTACTTTAACTCCTCTAATACATCTATCCTCTCTAACCATATTATTCAATATTTCAAGTACAAATATGAACAATAATGGTGAGAGTGGACAACCATTTCTGGTTCCTTTTTGAATTTCAATATCTTGTGATAAATAACCATTAATAAGAATCCTAGCTCTTTGTTTACTATAGATTGCTTTAACCATTGTAAAAGATTCTATACCACATTGAGAAGCTAACAGCTGATCCAACATAAAACTCCAGCTTTTTCAGCATCTAGGAAAATTAGTGCCATCTGTTTCTCCGGATGAGCTTCAAAGTATTCAATAACATTCAAAATGGTTCTTACATTATTTCTCAGCTGTCTTTTGGGTAAGAAACCTGCTTGGTCTTCAGGGATTATCTGTATCAATGTTTTCTTCAATCTTGGGGCTAAAATGGAGGCATAGATTTTATAGTCCACATTTAATAATGAGACTGGTCTATAATTTTTAATCTCTTTCTCATCTGTATTTTGTTTATGTATCAAAGTTATTAAAGCTTCATTCCAAGTATCAGGTGTTTTGCCTTCTCTTCTTACACTCTGTATAACATATTTCAAAAGCAATGTCAATTGATCTTCAAATATATGGTAAGATTCTGCTGGTAAACCATTGGGACCCAGTGTCTTCTCTTTTCCTGCTTCTTTATTGTTTCAGTGATTTCACAGGTTGTTACTTGGTCATTTAAAGTTTTCTGTTGTTCTTCGTTAAATTTGTTGGTATTATATTTCTTCAAAAATCTTTAATCTCTTCTGGTGTGGCTTCCCTTTTTTGATATAAGTTTCTATTAAATGTCTTTTTTTTTTTTAGCTCAGTAGGCATATTTTTTTTCTTTTTCTTCATCATCTTTTAAGATTTTTGTATATCTTTTTCCTTTCCTTTTCTTAATTTATATGCTAGCCAACTTGTTGACTTATTAGCATTTTCAAAAAGTTTTGCTTTGCATAATTATTTTTAGCTATTTCTTCAGTCAATAAGCAGTTCATTTCGTGCTGCAAAAACTTTAATTTCACTCTTAAGTGCTCAGCTGAAGTGTCTTGTTTTAACTTATCTTCCTGTTTCCTAATCTGTTCTTTAATTTGCAAGAATTTTTCCATTTTTTGTTTTTTCATATGTGCTGTGTCTCTAAGTATCCAACCTCTGGCATATGCCTTAAACGCATCCCATACTGTTCTAATAGAAATATCTGGTTGTATATTTTGCTGAAAAAGGCATTTGAAATTCTTTTTTGACTCCATCACAAATTTTGCATTTTTCAGTAAAAGTGTATTAAGAGTCCATCTACTTTTCTTTGGAGCATCTTGCCATGTAAGCATGAGAAGATTATTGTCTATAAATGTTGCTGGTAAAATTTCCACTTCCAGTAAATCATTTATAATTGTTGAAGAGATCCAAGACATTTCTATCCTTGACCATGATTTATGCCTTGCTGAATAAAAGGTGTAATCCTTCTTTTTTTGGATTACTAGGTTTCGAAGCATCAATCACATTATGTTCTTCTGCAAATTGTAAAAACCTATTAGGGAGTTCATTTCCTTGCTTCTATTTTCCAGTTGTTGTCTTTCTATCTAGAAGCCTATCAAAAACGCATTGTAATCTCCAATCAGACAGATCTCATCATAGTTTTGTTTAGTAACAAATTCCTGAAGTAACTTGAATTTTTTTTCTTGATGTTGATTGGGTGCATATGTATTTACCATGAAGGTCCTTTTACCTGGAGTTGCTGTGAATTAAATGTGGGACCTTAAACAGAGAATCAAAGCAGAGAATTCTTACTACAGAGGATCCAAGCAGTCAAGCCTTTCAGTTTGACTTTGGATTCTGTGCCTGCCGTATGTACCATTCTTTTTTCTTTGGTGTATTTATTCTGCAGCTACAAACTTTCCCCTGCTGTCCAGTTTGAACCATGCAGCAGGAGAAGAGAGCGCAGAGCTGCACCTGTGGGAAGCCATCAGGGGACTAAGAAATTATAAGTGTGGAAATACTGAGCCCTAAGGGTTACTTAAAACTGGGATACTATTGTCCACCTGATCAGACACTTGAGGCTGAGCTTGAGATTTATTTACTTATTTATTTATACCTTCGCACCGACCGAACTGGGGGCGGGGGTGTGTGTGACTAGGTATTAACCTGAATAGAAAAACCCCACACCACCAAGTGTTACAATCAGCTGCCTCCAATGCCAAAAAGAGGGGGGGGGGTGGATAGGGGCACCACCGACTAACCCAATAGGAGCCAGAAACCACCCCAGAGGCATCCGCTAAAAGCCTCAATACCAGCCTGCCACACAAACCTCCCAGGCTAAACCCCCTCACACAAACACACAGCGCCCCAGCTGAGAAGCCCGGAAGCCAAACCACGCTGAAGCAAGAGCCCGCTCAAAACAGCGACGCTCCCATCGCCTGTGCACCCGCCGGGCTTCTCAAGGTCTAGCGTACAAAGTCCATCAGATTCATCTTCTCACATAGACTTCCAAACTTTTCTCAAGGAAGTGGCTAGGTGAGTGCATCTGTTGGACCGTATTCCAACTCAAGAAGCCCTTCTTCTTGCATGATTCTTACTAGGTGGTGCTTCGTATTCATGTGTTTAGTTCTTGAGCTGATCTTTTCCATTTGTGCAAGTTTTATGCACCCTTGGTTGTCTTCAAAGAGTTGTACTGGTTTGGTGTAAAGTACTGGGTTTCGGGCCTCATGACTCGGACGACGACATAAGAGCAGACGCGTTTATTCGTACTTCACACAAGACAAGAACAAACAGTAACGGCCGGAGGCCAACTATATACAGTTAGGGGGGGACGGCCCCATATTCCTATTGGCGGGTTTGAATCGCCCGCCAATGCTGCCATTGGTTCTCTACTGGCGAGCTCAGGAACCTAGTCCCTATTGTTCTCAGAGAGCGAAGCTTGGCTGTATTTCGCCAGCTCTGCCTTCTGATCCCAGGACACAACACCCCACCCCCCATAGTTCGTCTCCTATCAGGTGACGTAGTCTTTTAAGTATGCTGGTGTCCTCCGTTCCCTTAGTGATTGTCGGGGGGCCGGTACCGGACTGGCGGGGCCCCCATCGGGTGGTCCTCCCGCACAAGGAGCTTGGATCTCCGGTAGTAGCTGTGGTGGTGACGGTGGCGGCTGTAACGGCGGCGGCGGCGGCGGTTCAGCTGTCTCTGGGACCCCTCCGGACTCCGTGGTCTTTCAGGCGCTGGCTCCGCTGGCGGTGCCTGCAGCTGATCGGATGCTGGAGCGGCCGCGGCGTTTCCCGGTAACGGGGCCTGGATCCCTGTGTCGGGGTCTTGCCGCCTCCGGAGCTGGTCCACGTGTTTACGGAGGACCCTGTCCCCTCGTATGACACTGGCCCGGTGGGTTTTAGGATGCGCCCGGCCAACCACTGAGGCCCCACCCCGTAATTCCGGAACTAGACAGGTTCCCCCGGGAGGAAGCTTCGGGGCGCCTCCCGGGTTTCGACCAGCTTTCTCTCTGGGGCTCGGTCCGGATGGAGCCTGTCTAACAAAGTCGTGGGGCGGCGGCCCATCAATAGTTCTGCGGGGCAATGCCCGGAGATGGGGTTTGGGGTGGTGTGGTGTGTTAGGAGGAAGCGGGCCAGCCGGAACTCCCAATCCCCCTCCGTTATGCGGCTCAGGGCTTCTTTGGCGGTGCGTACCGTTCTCTCCGCCTGTCCATTTGTTGCCGGGTGGAAGGGCGCTGATCGTATGTGCCTGATTAGGTTCCTTGCGAGGAACGCTTGAAACTCAGCAGATGTGAACGCTGTCCCGTTGTCCGACACGATTGTGTCTGGCAACCCGTGCGTAGCGAATATTTTCCGCAGGGCCCTTATTGCCGCTTTGGCAGAGGTGGTAGACACTGGGCTTATTTCCACCCACTTCGAGTAGGAGTCTACCATCACCATGAACTGGAGCCCCTGAAACAGCCCGGCAAAATCTACGTGTAGGCGTGACCACGGCTTGTGGGTAGACTCCCAGCTTTGGGTTGGCGCTCTCGGGGGATTCGGGTGGACTTCCTGACACCGTGTGCACCCTTGGACCCAGGTTTCAATTTCTGCGTCCATCCCGGGCCACCACACGTAGCTCCTTGCCAGAGCTTCCATTCGTACAATGCCAGGGTGGGCCTCGTGCAGCGTTTCTAGAACCCCTTGTCTCATGGGCCCCGGGATGACCACCCTGTCCCCCCATAGTAAGCACCCTTTCAAGGCGGATAACTCTTCCCTCCTGGCTTTGTATGCCGTGAACTCTGGCCCTGTCTGTTCCGCTGGCCATCCCCTCACCACCCAGTTTAGGACCCGGGAGAGAATGGGATCTCGGGACGTGCGGCCGGCCACGTCTGCAGCCTGAAGGGGGGTTTGGCAGCTCCTCCATTAACAATACTGCGGGAGCTGGGGCCGGATCTTCCCCTGTATGCAGCAGCGGCAGGCGACTCAAGGCGTCGGCATGACCCAGCACCTTGCCCGGCCGATGCTCCAACCGGTACTGGTAGCCCGCTAAAAACAAGGACCAGCGCAACACCCGGTGCGACAGTACCTGCGGCGTTTGCTTGTCCGCCGCGAACAGTCCCAGGAGCGGCTTATGATTGGTTACGAGCGTGAAGGGCCGCCCGTACACAAAGTTGTGAAACTTTCTAACCCCCGCCACCCGTGCCAAGCCCTCCCGGTCGATTTGCGCATAGTTCCGCCTCCGCGGGGGACAGCGTGCGGGAGTAGTAAGCCACCGGGACTTCCCTCCCATCTGGTAGCTTGTGGGCCAAGACCGCCCCGACCCCATACGGTGATGTGTCACATGCAAGGATTACCGGGAGCTTTTCATCAAAGTGGGCGAGTACAGCGTTAGAAATCAAGAGTACTTTAACCCCCGAAACGCCGCCTCCTCCCTCGCTCCCCATGCCCAAGGTGTCGCCTTATCCAGCAGCCTGTGCAGGGGTTCGGCCACGGCGGCTTTGTGTGGGAGAAAGGTGGTAAAAGTTCAGGAGGCCTAAGAACGCCTGGAGCTCTGCCTTGGACTTCGGGGCGGGGGCCTCCACGATGGCCTTCACCTTGTCCCTCGCCGGATGCAGGCCTGTTGCATCTACCCGGTACCCGAAGAACTCCACCTCCGGCACCCCGAGGAGGCACTTTTCCTGCTTCACTTTCAGCCCCGCGGCTTGGAAGCGTCCCAGTACAGTTCGGAGGCGGGCGGCGAAGCTTTCAGGGGTGGTCGCGGCGATGAGGACATCGTCGAAGAATGGCGTCACTCCAGGGATCCCTTTTAACAAATCGTCCATGAGATTTTGGAAGATCCCTGGGGCCACACTGACCCCGAATTGCAGCCGCTTCACCCTGAAGGCCCCCTGGTGGGTCACTATGGTTTGCGCCTCGGCAGTGGCCTCATCCACCGGGAGTTGCTGGTACGCCTGCGCGAGATCCAGCTTTCCAAATATGCGCGCCCCCGCCAGTGTGGCTAAGACGTGGCTGACCACGGGTACGGGGTATGCGTGCACCTGAAGTGCCTGGTTAATGGTGCACTTATAATCCGCGCAGATGCGGATTTCCCCGTTTGGCTTTACGGGTGTCACAATCGGGGTTTCCCATCGAGCGTTCGGAACGGGCTCTAGGACTCCCTGGGCCACTAACCGGTCCAGTTCGGCCTCTATTTTAGGGCGGAGGGCCAGGGGCACAGTGCGGAAGCGCCGTCAGATGGGCGTCACTGTGGGGTCTAAGTGGAGCGACACCGGGGGCCCTTTATAACACCCCAGTTTCCCGTCAAAGACCTCAGGGAATTCCTTGCACACCGCCCCCAGTCACGCATCCCGCACTTATTCACTCCCCCAATCATGATGCCTAGGGCCTCGAACCACGCCCGCCCCAGGAGACTCACGAGATTTCCCTCCACCACCACCAAGTCCAAGTTCCCCTCAAAGTCTCGGTACTGCACTCGGAAAGTGCCGACTCCCCGGATGGGGACAGGGTTCTTTTGAAAGTCCACCAAGCTTAATGGTGATGGACGTAGAGGGGTCCCCCTGCCGGCAAAGTTTATTTAAAGTGTCCATGGAAATGATGGACGCCGCCGATCCCGAGTCCACCTCCATGCAACAGGGGGACCCCTCGATCCGCACGGTTACTTGGATCTTCGGGGTAGAGGAGAGATTGGGGTTGGGGAGGTGAAGTACCTGCAGCGGTTGGTCGGTAAGATGGTACAACTCGGCGACCTCTTCCGTCGTCTCGTAGGCGGTGGACGATGCGCGGTGCTGTGGGGCGGACGATCTCGAACTCCGGGGGCCCTTGGACCGGCAGACCCGTGCGAGGTGTCCCTGCTTCCCGCACCCGTGACAGACAGCATCCCAGAACTTGCAGGATTTCCTTCCGTGGCCTTCCCCGCAGCTGGCACAGACGGTCCGGTTGCCAGAAGGCTTGGCTGGCTCCCTGTTGGCCTGCTGGAACGGCGCCGGCCGGCGGTGTTGGGGTCTGAGGGCGAAGACCTCTTCGGTATCTGAGCCCAGGATCTCCCCAAACGAGCTTTCCAAGGCCGTGCGGGGCACCAAGAGGCTCTTGGCGAGGCGGACGGTTTGGGTGCCGCACGCGTTCAGCAGGAGCAATCGTTTCTTGTCTGGGTGGCGGACCTCGTTGAGCTCCAAATAACTGATGAGCTGGTCGACCCATGCATCCCAGGTTTCTGGCTGCGATGGATCGAAGCGCTCGAGTGTTACATGAGAGGCGGCCATGGCTCTGTCTGGGAAGGCGTGCGCCGGGGCGAGCGGTGCGGTGCTGCTCTCGGGGTCAGCGATGCGATGCTCGGCGAGCGGTGCGGTGCTGCTCTCGGGGTCAGCGATGCGATACTCGGCGGTGTCCTTTTCGTCGCTCATGGAGTCACGGAAGGCGTTGAAATCCCACCTTCATCGCCACTGTAAAGTACTGGGTTTCAGGCCTCATGACTCGGATGACGACATAAGAGCAGACGCGTTTATTCGTACTTCACACAAGACAAGAACAAACAGTAACGGCCGGAGGCCAACTATATACAGTTAGGGGGGACGGCCCCATATTCCTATTGGCGGGTTTGAATCGCCCGCCAATGCTGCCATTGGTTCTCTACTGGCGAGCTCAGGAACCTAGTCCCTATTGTTCTCAGAGAGCGAAGCTTGGCTGTATTTCGCCAGCTCTGCTTTCTGATCCCAGGACACAACATTTGGGTTCCTCTGTCCCAAAATCTTGCCTTAGTTGCAATATCCATTTCACTTGTCTGCATGTTTCTGCTGTGGATAAATACTCAGTGTCAGTTTAGGACACAACTACTGTTTGTGGTCCCAGCACCAAGGGGAGAAGGGGGGGAGGTTGCCAGAGGGTGAAGGAGGGGTTCCTTTGCTCCCCATGTCCCATTAACCTGTTTTATGGCCCAAGTCTGAATAACACACATACCACTTGGTTTGACTAAAGTGGAGTAAATTGGCCACAACTTTATTGCTGTGCTGTCCATTGTGTTCAGATGCACTGCTTCTGTATGCTGTGCTTCATTGTTCTCTGTTGGTGCGGATTCACTGATATCTACTTCCTTATTTCTCCCTTTCATCAGTGTAGATCACATCTTGACTGTTTCTGGATTGACTATTCTGTATCCTTTGCATCCAAGTGCATATAGCCAACAGAAATGCCTTCTTCTGCTCTAAGATCCATCTCGGTCTGCTTTTCTGTAGGAATGAAAGTGGAGGCCTTTGATCCAAGCACTTGTAGATGATTCAGTCTGGGTTTGTGCCCGTATTACAGTTCAAATGGTGTACTACTTGCACCTTTAGTAGGTAATCTGTTTTGCAGGTAGGTAGTACCATACAATCTGATGATCAAAGAAAGTGAAAGCGGCATGCAGTGTATAGGGTACTTTGTGAACCAGGAGCTTCTCTCTTGGTTCTCCTGCCAAGTCTGCAGGGGCTTCAGGCCTCAAGTTGGCAAGGAGCAGCTTATTTACTTTGACAGGACTCAAAGCACTCTGCTCTTTAAAGGCTCACCTCTTCAGTCTCTGGTTCAGCTCTGGGGAAGGGGAGGGAGTCACCCATTAACAACGCTGCTCCACACTTCAGCTTTTGGGAAGCCCAACAAAGTTTATTGAAGATGATTAAAAAAATAACAAATCACTGCATGGTGACAGTGAAAAAGCAAACGTGCCAGCATCAACAAGTTTCAAGCTCTCAGACCCATCTTTAAGACCAAGTTTTATTCAGGTACAAGCTCTCCCTCCTCTGCAAGGACAGATCTGCACGTTCCCCCTCCCAATAGCTAGCAATCCAGAACAGTCCAGTGGAGCCTGAGCGGTGTGTGTTGCCTTCTGACACACTTCCGGTGATGTCAGGGGGTGCGGCATATGCAAATAAGTTATGCTAATGACCTCCTGCACCTCTTTTTCTATGAAATGACCCCTGTTCTTAACCAATACTGAACTCTAGTTTTAGAACCGTTTGATGTACCTGGAGTAACCATAGTGGAATGGCCTGTGTCTGAATGGTCACACTAACCACATTCATTTTGATTCATCCAAGTTTTTGTGTGATATATAAAATTAGGATAGTGTAACATGTGGGAGAGGCACACCACCTTAAAGTTCACAATCATAGCGCTGTGATATTTCTAATACCTTCACCTTCAAAAATGGTGGGGTCAAATCCACATGGAAATTTTGCCTTACATGTTACATTATAGGAGTGGGAGAGAAACACACAAATCTACTGAAAATATCTAGTAATCTCATTTTGCAAATGAATGAATGCTAAGAATGAAACAGAGCCATTTCAGTTACAAAACGATAGTTCATTGTGGAAACCAAAATGAGTTCTGCAGTCCACTCCAGGATGCACAAGTGGGCCACGCTGGCTTAATTGTGCTTACCTGGTTTGGCATGTGCAAGCTGAGGATGTAGGAGGCCACTTCACAGGCTCTAAGCCTCTTCCTCAGCTAACGGCTGGTGTTTTCACCAATTGCCACCAATTGCCACTTGCAACAGATATATACGTGCCACAATAAATAAATAAAAACACAGGTAGACAGTCATCTGAAGTTTGAGGAGTGGGTGGAAGCTGAGAGTGCAAAGACATTTGTTCAGTGAGTAAACATTGTGACTTCTGTTAACATGTCTTTCTGTGGTCTCAATTCTATGAACTGGACCTCAGTAGGGTCTGGAAGAGGTGAAGGAGGGATTTTGAATAAGAGGTACTGTTGTATTAGTAGAAAGATACAGGTAACATAATTCACACTAGAGGCATGGAAATATTGATGAGTGGGTTTTTCTTGTCCGCAGGATACCTATGCACTTTGCAACTCAGGTACCAGGGCTGGGAAAGACCACCATTTGGGACCGCAGCATCCCAGTGAAACTTGGAGCAGGCAAAGTGAGGCTAGAGGGACTATCAGGCAGCTTCATGTGGTCATCATGTTTGGGAACAACAAATGCATATTTTGTAAACATTCATACACATCGAAATGGAATAACTTTAAAGGATGTGTCCCCTTGCTGAACTATAAAAAAATAAAGGAACAAAGTGAGTCTCAAAAATACATCTTCTCCAGCCATGCACCTGCGCATGGAGCCACACACAGTGTCAAGGATGCTGCAGAGGCAGTACTTTCACTCATCATGATGAAAATCATGGTGATTTAGTCTCCCACTTACCAACGCTCAGGAGTCCTTTGCTAACATCACCTTTGAAGGTAATTATATTAAAATCAAAATCAAGAATATTGCACAGTAATTTGTCAAACAGACATTGAAACAGCTGGTGCTTAAATATCTCCTGAGACCTTGGGAGGGGGAAGCTGCGCTGCTGTTGTGCGGTTCAGTGTCGTCCCCTTGGGCCAGCACCCAACAATGGGCTACATCTGTATAAGTGCAGTCTCTTGCCTTGCTGGTGTTGCAAGGAGTTGTGTACTTCTTGTAGTCAAGCTGGACAAGGGAAGCGGCTTTAGTGGGCATTCCCAGGATGACCCTGCTGCTGTTGCTGCTCTTTGGGCTGCTGCCCCATTTCTCCTTCCACGTTCTGAAGGCAAAGTGCCCCTTCCATATGATAACTGAACGAAGAACCCCACTGAATTATTACAGACCGGGGGACTTGGTCATCGGTGGAATCACCTCTACAGCAATCACTATGCTTAGGCCACAGAATTTCTACGAGCCTCCATTTATTAGATTTTATGCGTAAGTAATGACGTGTTGATGAATTCAATGCTACTCTACCTGATTCTGCTCTTGCTATTTACCATGCACAATCCCTGTTGTCTGGGATCTGCCCTTAGAAAGTTGTATCCCTCTTTTATCTGATTACCATTAATACTGGAACTGATGAATGTTTGGTCTGATTCAGCAGAGCACTTCTGATGTCCTTATGTTTCTGTTTTATCGTTGGGGGAGATTTGTATGAACAGTAAGCCACCCCTTATGCCAAAACTGTCACTTAACATGCTGCAACTGGTGAGAACATTCTCAATAATTAATCATGACAATCTTTTAGGACTGTAAGCTTTTGCCTCTGGTAAGACCTTTCTTGGGAGGGAAGGCAGCATGTTATAGCCTGATTTTGTCAGAACTCGGAAGCTGAGCAAGGTCAGTACTTGGATGGCCGACCAACAAGGAAGACGCTGCAGAGAAAGGCAATGGCAAGCCACTTCTGCTTCTCATTGTCTTGTAAGCACCTTGCTGAGGTTGTCATAAGCCAGCTGCGACTTGACAGCATTTACCTAGGTCAAGATAATGCTTCTAGCTAATCTAGATATGAAATGCCAGTTCAGCATTCCTCGATTCTCATGTAGAACTGCATAGTTGATCGTAAGCGCAAAAATACTCATTATGAAACACCATCTGAAGCATTCTTAATCTTTAAAGGAGAGAAACTGGTATGGTCAAAAGAGACCCTGGTCAGAATGCAAGTCGCCCTTCTTTCAGCCTTTACTGGGTTGTTTTGAGTATTAAACGAAGAGCTATAAGAACAGAAGAAATGTCCTGTTGGATCAGACCAATAATATATCTACGAAAGCTGAAAAAAAGGGGGGAAAGGGAAGGGGAAACTCAACCCAAAATCACACTGCGAACCAAGGGGGCCAAGCTGACTAATATAATATAAACATAGAAATTTATTAAGGTGTACACTTGTTAAAATAGCTTCTGATTAAAATTTTTCAGTATCAGACGTATAAAAACATACAAATACTCATACAAAAGATGTGTCAACACTATACAACTGAAGACCAAACACGTTTTGGCCCCAAAGGGCCTTCCTCAGTGGTCACTAATACAAATATATCATTGACACACATTCATAGACATATATACATATATCCACACCAGGTGTTGTAACCTGAAATTATAAGAGGGGGGGAAGCCAAATTATTTTATATTCTCAAATTATATGCCAAATTTTAATTAAAAATTGCTTCTTACAAAAGTAGTTACCTTATATGGTTGTACAGGTATTACAGAAATTAATACTGGGCCATAGGTATATTTATTGCAGTCTCACCAGTATTTCTATATTAAAGGGAAAGTAATAAAGTTATGAATTTGCTATAATTACATCCATTCGTATCTTAAATTTAGTAAAATTTAAATATAAAATAAATTGGTCAACCAACCTAGTAATCAGAATTTCGTAGTTATGAATGTGTGCCACTCCATCAAAGCAAAGATACTGTTACACACTGCTACAATGGCTACCATATATATACACACTAGGGGTGATGCAATCACCAACTGACATTGCACACTGCCCATAAGAAGACATACAGGATGGGATGGAATATGAAGTCAAGGGAAATACAGAGCTTCTGGCTGGGGGGGAATCAGAATACAATTTTTCTTTTTTGCCAAAACAGATGAGAGTTATCACAAACAGCAAGTCCAGTCCACCTCTTCATTTAATCCAAATGGAGCCCATGTCTGTAACTGATGAATCCAGAACAACTCTCTTCTCAGGAGTACTTTGCACATGTTCGAAGTCCTCTTCTGCACAGTCTGAACAATCCAGAATTTTAGTTGTCTATCTAAATGGCCCATGTCCAGAAAATGATTCACCAAAGGAGCAGAGCGCTTTTGCAATCTGATACAACTCCGGTGTTCACCTATTCTGACTTTTACAGGTCTAGATGTTTGTCCCAAATACAGAAGACCACATGGGCACTGGATAGCATAGACCACCCCCTCGCTCTGACAGTTACTGAATGTCTTAATAGAGTAAGTTCTTGTTTTTGCAGTATTCTGAAAAGACTCCTTGCTGTCAGCACAATAACACTGGGCACAGTTACCACAAGCAAAAAAACCTCTTGGAATGTTCTCCCGCTCAAACACCTGGTGTCCTTCTCTACTACTGGTTAGAAGTAGTTTGCCGAAAGAGAAGGACACCAGGTGTTTGAGTGGGAATCCAAAGTAGAGCTTAAAGGCTTGACTGCTTGGATCCTCTGTAGTAAGAATTCTCTGCTTTGATTCTCTGTTTAAGGTCCCACATTTAATTCACAGCAACTCCAGGTAAAAGGACCTTCATGGTAAATACATATGCACCCAATCAACATCAAGAAAAAAAATTCAAATTACTTCAGGAATTTGTTACTAAACAAAACTATGATGAGATCTGTCTGATTGGAGATTACAATGCTGTTTTTGATAGGCTTCTAGATAGAAAGACAACAACTGGAAAACAGAAGCAAGGAAATGAACTCCCTAATAGGTTTTTACAATTTGCAGAAGAACATAATGTGATTGATGCTTGGAAAACTAGTAATCCAAAAAAAGAAGGATTACACCTTTTATTCAGCAAGGCATAAATCATGGTCAAGGATAGAAATGTCTTGGATCTCTTCAGACCCGAGAGTGCCACATGACGGAGTGAGCTCCCGTCTCTAGTTCCAGCTTCTGCCAACCTAGCAGTTCGAAAGCAAGAAATTGCAAGTAGATCAATAGGTACCACTTTGGTGGGAAGGTAACAGCGTTCCGTGCACCGTGGTGTTTAGTCATGCCAGCCACATGACCACGGAAACGTCTTCGGACAGCGCTGGCTCTTCGGCTTTGAAACGGAGATGAGCACCGCAACCCTAGAGTCGGATTCGACTGGCTTTCAAGCAAGGGAACCTTTACCTTTACCTTTACTTACACCTTAAAAAATTTCTATGTTTATATTATATTAGTCAGCTTGGCACAATAATATATCTATTTCAGCATCCTGTTCCCCATAGTGATGTACAGGATGCTCTACAAGCAAAGCATAGAGGTAAAATCTCCCCTTTATGGTACCCTCCAGCAAATAGCATTCAGAGGCAAATTGCCACATATCCCACTCTGAGACCCTTGGAAGAAAAGTGTGATATATGGACAAAAGCCAATGGAGAATGGGCCAGTACAGAAAAACAAGAAATACAGCATAGAGTAGACAGAGGAGAGCCTTCAGCATGCTCAGGCAATAATCACTGAAAATATTAACCCTGTTAAGAACACAAGAACATAAGAAGAGCCCGCTGGATCAGGCCAGTGGTCCATCTAGCCCAGCATCCTGTCTCACACAGTAGCCAGCCAGTTCTTCTGATCAGCCAACAACAGGGAATAGAGGCCCAGACCTTCCCTTCAGTCACCATGGCTAGTAGCCATCAACAGACCTATCCTCCATGAATCTATCAAATCCTCCTTTAAAGCTGTGTATTTCTGTGCCCATCACTACATCCTCTGGCAGTGAATTCCACATTTGAATCACTCTCGAAGTAAAGAAGCATTTTCTTTTGTCCATTCTGAATCTACTGCCATCAACTCCATTGGATGCCCTTGACTTCTAATATTTTGGGAGAGAAAGAAAGTTTATCTTTGTCAGCCCTCTCCACCCCTTGAATAACTTTATAAACCTCTATCACGTCCCGCCCCACTTCTGTTTTGTGTCTTGCAACTCCCGGACTCTTCAGACTTTCCGCACAGGGAAGGTGCTCCAACCTCCTAATCATCTTCGTTGCCCTCCTCTGCACTTTTTCCAGCGCAGCAATGTCCTTTTTGAGATACAGTTATCAGAACTGTACACAATATTCCAAATGAAGGGGCACCATAGATCTATACAGGGGCATTATAATACCAGCCATTTTATTTTCAATCCCTTCCTAATAATCTCTTACCCAGAGCTGGCCTTTTTTCACCACTGCAGCACGAAGGGCTGACAGTTTCATTGAGCTATCCACTACCACCCCGAGATCTTTTCCCCTCCCAGTCTCAACCAATTCAGACCCCATTAGCCTATATTTGCAGTCTGGATTTTCTTTTTTTTGTCTCCGTGTGCATCACCTTACACTTACCAGCACTGAACTTCAGTTGCCACATTGTCGCCTACTCTCAGTCAGCCTTGGTTTTCACCATCCTGAATAATTTTGTGTCATCGGCAAACTTGGCCACTACACTACTCACCCCTACTTCCAGATCATTGATGTATAAATTCAATAGTACTGGCCCCAATACCCATCCTTGTGGGATCCCACTGCTTCCTTTCCTCCATTGTGAGAACTGCCCATTCCTACTTTTTGCTTCCTGTCATTTTACCACTTTTTAAACCATATGAGAACTCGTCATTGTATTCCATTGGCTGCTAAGTTTACTCAGGAATCTTTGGTGAGGCAGCTTGTCAAACACCTTTTGAAAGTCCAAGTATATAATGTTTACCAGGTCACTGTTGTCTACTGGCTTGTTCAGTTTCTCAAAGATCTCCAAACAGTTGGTGAGACAGGTCTTCTCTTTGCAGAAGCCATGTTGATTTGCCCTCAGCAGGCTTTGTTCCTCTATCATTCTTTACAGTTGCTACTAATTTGCCTGGAAGAGATGTTAGGCTGACTGGCCTGTAATTTCTTGGTTCTCCTTTGGATCCCTTTTTCAAAAATTGGTGTACTGTTTGCTAATCTGGTGCAGCAGCTGAATTTTTTGATAAATTACATATACGGCTTAGTAGATCAACTATTTTACATTTGAGTTCCCTAAGAACTCTCAGGTGTATGCCATCTGGACCTGGAGACTGATCAGTCTAGTGCCTCATCTCTGTTCTCAATTTGGCTCAGTTCTTCAGGCTCCCTTCCTAAAATTAGGGATTGTGGCAGCGGTAAACACACCACACTTTCCACAGTCAACATATATCATTGAAGCAACATTTTTTGCACTTCTCCCACCACGGAAAGGGGATAAGCTCCCTGCTTGGTCCACCCCACTGCCCCACCTGTCCCTTATAGATGCCAAGATGTTCTGCTGCAGATTCCACAAGATGATGTCATAGGCTTGATCCGAAAGGTGGACACCATTGGCCCTGTACAGGTGTGGAGGGCAAGGGTGTTTGGGTGCCTAACAGATGTGCCACTGATGGCAGCAGCCCTGCGACACACCTCACCATTAACCATATATTCACACCTTTGTGCTGCCCCCCCCCATACTGCATGCAAGTAGAGTGGCTCTGTATTCCCACCAGCCACAGCCAAATCCTGTCCCCTTCTCACTACTTCTTCACAGGGAAAGGATGGAACAGTTTTGTTAGGGGAAGGGTTTGAAATTTGTTTCTACTTCACATGTGCATTTATTTCCTTTCTGTAGTGCCTCTGTTTTTATTTACCTGATTTAACTTGGTTCGCTTTCTGCTCATTTAATACATTTCTAGTTTAAGAAGCTTATTCCCCTTCATGTTGTTTGAGTGTTGGTCTGTATCTCTACCTTCGTAGGCATAGGTCACGATCTTGGGAATTAACACCCCACAGGGCATGTGTTTTATTTTTGCTAGCAGAAGGATGCTTCTACAAGGATGCTAGCTACAAGGGCTGCACAAGTCTGAGTGATTTCAGTGACTCTGGCAGTGGCTCTCCAAGGTCTCCAGGAGAAGTCTTTCATACCACCTACTAACTCATCCTTTAAACTGGAGATGCCAGGAATTGAACCTGGGACCTGCAGTGTGCAAACAGATGCTCTACTACTGAGCCACAGCCCTTCTCATTATTACTGCAAACCAGGACTGTGCGTTAAGATTAAGCAACAGGCACCCTGGAGGTCCCGGGGATGTTTTATTTGCTCCAGACCCCTTAATCTGTACCTCCTCAGCTTCCAGTTGCGTGGCTATACCCAGCTTTCGCCACTTGATGGGTCTGCCATGTTTCCCAGCAGGGTTTATATTGGATGGAAAATGAGGGTTTTCACATTCCAAACAGAAATGTATACCATCCAGTTTGTTAGCCGAACTGCTTATCTACGCAGTGGCTGACTAACTTTTGAGGTCTTTTTGCCAATGTATACAGAGAAACCGGTTTCCGTCGGCTGAGAAGCCTATTTCTTCAAGGAATGATGCTTGACAAAGGTTTCTTAATTTGAATCAAGATTCTCTTTACTGAAGGTTCTTATCATTACAGTCATACAAAAACAGATACACACACACATACATTCAAGTTCCTTTTAGATACAGTAGAAATGGAAAACAATATTGGGATTTAAGCTAAAGGTATGTCTTCAGGAGGGGGAAAAGCAATTATACTTATCTGCTCCAGGAGATGTTGGTTCTTCCAGTGCTCAGGAACAAGGATTGTTTCTAACTAAGGATTCCTTACTTTTGCTGCACACATATAGGCCAGCTATATGTGTGAGGGTTCCTTGGTCGCGACTCCAAGTTACCACATTAAGTTACCTTGTTGGTAAGGGGAGCAATCTTGCCCTGTTCTACTTCTTCCTCTTCCTCTCCTGAACCTGAACGCTTGAACTAACTTGAACTAACTTGAACGCTTGAACTAACTAACAAAAGGTTGCACCCCATTTTATCAGTTAGTCTGGGGGCTGGCTTGGGGTGTTTCTGGGTCCATCCCATCCCTATACCATTGGCTAAAGGATGTGGGGGTTCCCTCCTCCTAAGGTGGGGCAATGCTGAAAATCTACACCTTACTACAAGGGAGGTTTGGTCAAGGTGTCAAGATGGGTTGGCATGGAAACCTTTAGGTATGTAGATGGATCTGGCCGGGTCTTCATACATGCAAATGCCAAGCATCCTGTGGGTTACATGCGAGGTAGAGATTCCTCAATGGTGGGAAGGCTGTTGTTTTTACATTCTGTGGAAAAGACCGTAATGGAGATGCTAATGGAGATGCTTCTTGCTCCCAAAGGCTGCTGGGTAAATGTGTAAGATGCGTCTGTGACCTCATTTGCATGGAGATACAGGCTGTGTGGTGCCTCATTTTACAGAGAGAGTCACATTAACTCAAGCATACATTCTCCCAAAGCAAAGACTCTTGCTGGCACCATTCCTGGTGTGCATGCAGGTCAGAAAATAACAAATAAAAGCATTTTCAAAGTTCACCTCCTAACAAGTAGCTGGGCAACTTTTTTTGTGCATTTTTCTGTATGTGAGAGCTAGATTGGTGTAGTGGTTAAGTGCGCGGACTCTTATCTGGGAGAACCGGGTTTGATTCCCCACTCCTCCACTTGCACCTACTGATGTGACCTTGGGTCAGTCACAAGCTCTGGCACAGCTGTCCTTGAAGAAGAGCAGTCTCTGTCAGAGTTCTCTCAGCCCCACCTACCTCACAGGGTGTCTGTTGTGGGGAGGGGAAGGGAAAGGAGTTTGTAAGCCGCTCTGAGACGCCTTTGGGCAGTGAAGGGTGGGGTATAAATCCAATCTCCTCTTCTCTCTTCTTCTTCTAGCTGAATAATGTTGTGCAAAATATTCATCACCATACAATGTACGGCTTCCTAAGATTTATCAGCTTTTCCTCCAGCTATCACCAACCTCCTTTAAGTACCTGGCCATACTCACTGTCTTAACATATCAAGGGAGGGTTTTTTCATGATCATTTGACAAAAAAAAACCCAAAAAAGAGGAACAATCTACAGGGATAGCTATCAGGGAGGCAGACCTGAGCAAATAAAATGAAAGGAGTTTAGGACACCTTTAATTTTAGAATGCAGCAACCTCCAATCCTCCATTTTTTAATGAAAAATGCTCCCATTTTAATGAGAAGGATGCTCTCATTTTTCAAAATAAAGTTGCATTCTCACAAATCTAAAATTTTAGTACCTAAAAAAAATAAACACCCTTCAGTGTTGTAAATCAGTGCTCCAGATGAGATGGTGCATGCCTTGGCTGCACTCTATATGGTCCAGTGTTGTATGCTGCTAATTTGCAATACTGACACAAGAAGGTCCAAATTCAAGAAAGCTCCAAAAGAAGCAACCATCATTAAACCTATTGTTTATTTTACTTATTCACAAGTGGAGTGCCTGCAATGGCCCTTAGTGGGAAAGAGGCAGGGTTGTCAACATTGACCAGCAGATGAAACATGACCTACATATTATGTTGCAGTGCACGTGAGGCGAAGTTCTTGGACCTCCTGCCTTTCCTGTTTGCCACTGAGGAAATCAATAAAAAACAACCCAGGATCCTACCCAACATCACTCTGGGGTACAACGTCTATGAAAATAATTTCAATGCAAGAATTACTTCTGATGCAGTAGTAGACCTGCTGTCTGGTGGACAGAAAAATGTTCCAAACTACAGCTGTGGAGAACGTAATAATCTCTTGGCGGTTCTTGAGGGGGCCAACTCTGAAAATTCCAACCAGATTTCCACCATCTTAAGCATCCACAAAATACCTCAGGTATGAACTGACCTGATATATGGGCAGAGTCTAATTCTACTCCAGAGAGGTCAAAAGGGAGGTCCTGAACACCATAAAGAAGAGACTCTCGAGCCAGAAAATAATTTGGAATGGAGCTGAACATCATTTGAGAGACGGTTTTCTTCCTCTGGTGTACCCAAGTATTTATTCCCCCCCCCCACTGTGATCTCTGGTCAAAGATTTGATGGGTTTTTAATACCATGCAATAAGAAAGAGCAAGAGTCCTGTAGCAACTCAAAGACTAACAAAATTTGTGGTAAGACATGGGTTTTTGTTAGTCACTGCTCACTTCTTCAGAAAGAAAGATCATACATTGATACGTAGTGATTCCGCCACAGTATTAGATGAAGGATTTATTTATTTATTCTTTACATTTGTATCCCGCCCTCCCAGCTGAGGCCGGCTCAGGCGACTTACATTAAATCAACGTACTACTACATAAAATCAATTATTTTAAGGATAGCCATGTTGGTCTGTTTGTAGCAGTAGCAAAGAGCAGGCAGACAAATACAATCAAGGTGTAGGGTGGGTGGGTGGGGAGGCCCTTCCCCATCCCCACAACTGTATGCCCAGCTGCCGCCTCATGCTGTGACTGCAAGAGTGCAGAGGTGGCAAGGGCAAGGGATGGACCCTCCCTTCCTTGCCATCATTGCTTCTGGAGCTGCAGCAGTGGCACTCGGGCAGCATCCAGAAATTAGCCGTAGGGCCCCCCCCACCTCCCTCCAGCTGATTGCCAACTGCAGCCTTGAAGCTGCCCCACCCACTGGAAGCAGTGGTTTTGGTTCCACCTGTGTGGGATGGATTGGAAATGCATTGCCCCAGGCATGAGAAGAAGCAAGAGTCCTGTAGCACCTCCAAGATTAACAAAAGCTCATCTCCTACCACAAATGTTGTTAATCTTTGAGGTGCTACAGCAGTCTTGCTCCTTTCTATCACAGTTTTTGTCCTCACTACAAGGCCAACAACAGTCTCTTCCTTTCCTGACTAGATCAGCTATGGTTTTGTTAATCAGGTGCTCAAAGATGACACTCAGTTGCCTTTTTTCTACCGGATGGCCCCAAAGCAAGATGCCTATTTCACGGGGATTGTGAAGATGCTCCTCCATTTCAGATGGATGTGGATCGGTCTCCTGGCTCCAGACAATGACCAAGGAGAAAGATTCCTGAGGACCTTGACCTCTGTGGTCATCAGGAGTGGGATTTGTGTTGCCTTCACAGAAAGTATCCCAAAATTGAATTGGGACATCAATTTAAAATTCCACCCTCATTCATTTTTCAAGCAGACAAACTGTAATATATTCATTTACTATGGGGACTGCCACTCCATTATTACCCTGGGAATTACGATCAAAGGTTTTGAAAAAACAGAAAAATCCATTGTGGGGAAAGTTTGGATCACAGCAGTCTTGCATGACCTCAGCCTGAGGTGCTTCTTCAAGCTGTTTGATAGCCATCACATCCATGGTTCTTTTTCCTTTTTGATCCAGAAAAGCACAAAAACCAAATATGACAATTTAATTTCCTTCTTGACCATTCTCAGAAAAATTGGAGAGGGAGCATTTCGTTGTAACTTTTCTAATCATAGGTTGTCTGTGAAAGGCTGGACAAGATGCAGAGAGGAAGAAGGACTGGAGACCCCAACCCAGGATGAGCTTGACAGTATCCTATCTCAGGATAGCTACAGCATTTACAACTCAGTCCAGGTGGTGGCCCATGCCTTGAATGCAGTCTCCTTATTGAGATCTGATCGGAAGTTGAAAGGAGGCTGGCTGGGACTTCAGAAAGTGAAGCCGTGGCAGGTATTCCTTTGCTTACTGTCTCTGAAAATATCTTTCAATTGTTCAATTGTTCAATTATATATCCGTGTTATGCGAAAAAAAATTTACATACAGAGAAAAATGAAAATTTGCAAATTTACAAGGCAAAGATGTTCCTAATGCAGCTCAGTCTGAGGAATGCCCTGAGAGCCAATCTCCATTATGTGAGGCATATTTGAATTTTAGGTGTGCAGGGAACATATGTGAGAGGGTTGGAATCCAAGTCTTACGAGGAAAGGCTGAAAGAGTTGGGTATGTTTAGCCTGGGAAAGAGAAGGCTTAGAGGGGACATGATTGCAGTCTTCAAATATTTGAAGGGCTGTCATGTAAAAGATGGAGCAGATGTATTCTCTCTTGCTCTGGATTGCAAGACTAGATCTAATGGGTGGAAATTACAAGGGAGTTCTTACTACCTAAATATTAGGAGAAACTTCCTAACTGTAAGAGTGGTTGAGCAGTGGAACAGACTGCCTCGGGAGGTGGTGGATGCTCCTTCACTGGATGTTTTCAAGCGGAGGCTGGACGATCATCCTTTGGGTATGCTGTAGAGCTATCTTTCGGCTATGCTCCTGCAGAGTGCAGGGGGTTGGATTAGATGACCTGCAGGGTCCCTTCCAACCCTAACGTTCTATGATTCTATATAGAGGTAGCAGCTCCTGACCTACCCATCATAGGATTCATGGGATATTTCATGGAAACAGGCACATGGACACATCTGTACATGCATCCACATTGTTTATAAGGAGAGGAGAATTTTTTACAATGGTGAAGAAGTCACTGAGGGCATACCCACGTGCATTAGACATCAGGATAGCAAGATCATCCACATGTGGTGTAATGGAGGATGTGGAACGATAATATGTTCTATGTTGCCACCAGAATCACATGACTTCCATCCCAAGCACATTTACTTATGCCTAGACACACAAACATATGAAGCTGCCTTATCCTGAATCAGACCCTTGGTCCATCATGCTCAGTATCATCTGCTCAGAGTGGCAGTGGCTCTCCAGCATCTCAAGTAGAGGGCTTTCATATCACCTCCTGCCAGATCCTTTTTTAAAACTGGAGATGCTGGGAACCGAACCTGGGACCTTCTGCGTACCAAGCAGATGATCTACCATTGAGCCACCCCTCCCAAAACAATAGAGCTATAAAGGTACCAGAACACCCCTCAGGGTTTTCTTATAGACTGAGCTTCCTTTACACAATTCAAAATGGTTCTCCCATCTCACATAGTGTACAACTAAAGTGACCAGTAGAAATTACTGCCTTTTGATGAGGTCCAAAATCTTCTCCTAGAAGCACTGTGCCTTCGTGGCTGAAAGGTACCAGTGGCTCTCGCTTGTACAGTCCTCTTTACATTGCAATGCCAAGCTTATATTTCCAAATATTCTCAGTGTCAGTGTGAGAAGACACTGATTCTGGAGGCCATGTGTGCTGGCTGTGGATTGTAGTAGACTGATGCTCTGAATAGGCAAGATTGAGATAGCCGTTGTGGATTCCTGTGTTTCTAAACGCTGCTGTTTTCTATGTCATTCTAGCTTCATCCTTTCCTCAGAAACTTCCAGTTTCTGAATAATTCCATGGAAGCAGTTTATTTTGATGAGAATGGAAACGTGGCCGTCAACTTTGATATTGTGAACTGGGTGGAAGCACCCAATCAGTCAATTATCAGAGTCAATGTTGGGAGTGTGGAGAGACAATCATCTCCAGAAATAAAGTTTGCCATTGATCAGAATGCCATTGTGTGGCCCAAGTGGTTTAATGAGGTGGGAGAAATACATTGCTTTTAATTAATTCGTGTTAACAACTGTAATCGAATGTCAGTTTCTACATAAGAGAGATAAATGAGATTTTACAATTGAATAGATGAAGGAATAAGAAAGGTAGGGGAAATCATGATGAAATAAGACATTGGGAGGGTGGTGAACAGCAGTTCTGATTTGTCGCGATTGTCAGGAGTGTGCAGTTAGTCTTCACTACAAGCACGGATGGCTTCAAAAGGGAATTAGATAAACATATGGAGCAGAGGTTCGTCAGTGGCTATTAGCCATAAGGTACCGATAGGGACTCTGGGGCAAGTGATGCTCTGTATTCTTGGGGGGAGTCAACAGCTTCGGGGGAGTCAACAGTGGGAGGGCTTCTAGTGTCCTGGCCCCACTGGTCGACCTCCTGATGGCACCTGGTATTTTTGGCCACTGTGTGACAGAGTGTTCGACTGGATGGGCCTTTGGCCTGATCCGACATTGGCTTCTCTTATGTTCTACCTAGACTTGGGCCGCTGCCTGGAATGGATGCTGCCCTGAAATTTCCCATGGCCCTTACCTTGAAGGCAAAGGGTTGATAGCACCTTGTTTTTTCATTCTGTTGGTCTCTGGAGAAGGTAGCTGTGTGTCCTCCTTGGCCAGTTGAATCTGACAGCACTTTGCAAGGATTTCTTCTCCTATAAGGGGTCAGGTTGTCCCAATGAGGTCCTAACACCTTCCCAACTTCTTCCCAAACCTGCTCCTTATCTGAGCACATGCAACTGGTTCATATGTCTCTAGCATGATGCCCCTCAGATTTCTCTGATCAGGGCTCCTATCCTGCCATCAGTCCTTGCCCTGATATCTCATAGTATTCCAAAGCCAAATTGGGTCCCTGCCAATTCACTGTGGATCACTATTTCTGCCACTGGAGTTACATTCTGTGATGGAGGTCCCATTGAGTTATTTTCAACTGAATGACTAATTTCTACAGAGAACACACACATAGCCTTGACACTTCTTTTCTTTATGCTTAGACCCTGCCTCATTCTAGGTGCACCAAAAGTTGTCGCCCTGGAAATGCCAAGGTGATTAAGGAAGGAGAGCCTCTCTGCTGCTATGATTGTGCTCCATGTGCGGAAGGGACAATCTCCACCCAAGAAGGTAGCTGACACCAAATGAAGATATTTATTCCAGTGTTTCAGATTATTTAAGCCACTACCATCTAGGATGATTGTTAGACATTCTGAAACACTTTATAGATTCATAATGATTTACTCATACAAGCTGATTAAAAATAAATCACCTCAATAGTAGACTGTGAGATGAGCTGAGAGAGGGTTTCACACGAGCCACCTGTGACTAATTTCTGCACTTCAAATCATGCCATCCACTGTTTTTGTGAATGGAGCAGCCTTATGATTAAAGATGGGTCTGACACCATTACAGGTAGTATGGCCTCAAATTAGTAAACAATCCTTGGAGTATGAGCAAAATACAAATGTAAGTCATAAAAAGAAAAGTTATTATAATTAATCCATAATAATGCCATCCATGGAACGCATAATTAATCAGAAAATTAAGTGATGTGTCTCAAAATTGGCTACTGGCTTCAGGATGACTGTGGGAGCTGCAGTGCCAAATCTGAGAGGAATCAGAACATCCTGGCTGATGTTATCTGAAGAAGCTATTTGCAGTGGAAGCGAAGGTTCTTCACTAGTGGCAGGCACGACTCATCAGAAATGAAAGCCAGGAGATGTCTGAAAATTGTCCGCTCAGTATGATTGTGGAAGTCGCAGTGCAAACATGAAGGGAACATCCTGAGACAGATTAGCTACTGAACATCCCTCTGGAATGCATAATGGAAGCAGAGTTTACTCCCAAGAAGCCAGGAAGGACAGGCAGCACAGACAGGGATGGCAGAATATATCCCCTCTGTTACCACATAAAGGGGGCTTCACAATTTCCCTGATCTATTGGAACCCGGATGCCTGGCATAGTGGTTAGAGTGCCAGACTAGGACCTAAGAGGCACAGATTTGAAGCCTGTCCTGGAAGCTTGCTGGGTGACCTGGGGCAATTCAAACCCTCTCAGCTTAACGTATCTCACAAGGTAGTTGATGTGGGGACAGGCGAACAATGTGAGCCACTTTGGGTCCATATGGAGGGGAAAGGTAGCACAGTCAGCAAGAGTGGAAAACATATACATTAAAAGAGGTCTGAGAACTTTCCTGAGGTACCAGAGCCAGTGGTGTAGTTGTTGAGGCGTCAGACATGTAAGATTCACATTAGAATTCCCACTCTGCCACTAAAAGCTACTCAGTGACCTTGGACCAGTCGCATGCTGTCAGCCAGACCTGCCTCACAAGATTGTTGTTGCGATGATAAAATGGAGGACAAGAAAATGATATAAGCCACTCTGGGTGCGCATTTATACAAAGGCAGCAAACAGAGAGAGGACAGAGCATTTCTCCTCCTTTATAAAACAGAGGGGGTTTAAGAACAAACTTGAACTATCAGAGACAGTATAGTGTAGCGGTTAGAATATCAGTGTGGGTTCAAGGAGATCCCTGTTCGAATCCTCACTCTGCCATTGAAGGTTGCTGGGTGACCAGGAGCTAGGAGCACATTCTCAGCCTAAGCTACCTGACAGGGTTGTTGTGAGGATAAAATGGTAGGAGAGAACAAAGTAAGCCACCCTGAGTCTCCCCTGGGGAGACAAGGTAGGTGACATTTGTTATAAATATAATTTTGGCTGGAGTTAAAAAAAAAAAAATGATCACTCCTCCTGCTGTTGCTTCATTTGGTGTTGCTTCTGCTCTTTTGGAAGAGGCAGAACCTCTCATTCAGTATGCAAAATGCAAAAGCGACATATTACTAGCACAGCAAAGTCCTGGGTTGGTGAGCAGAGCAAGCAATTTCTTGAGTTTGAATTCCACCTGGACAGTAAGACCTAAGATGGGATGCAGTTTCAGACTTTGAGGGCGGGACTTAGAGGTGGGGGGGGCTTCCTCTGGGAGGGGAGAAGGGCACTTGCTGAAGGTGGTGGGGAGCCTCTGGCTGAAAGTGAACAGAGAGGCCGGTTTGCTGTTTCCCATGGGGAAAAGGTGAGATGGTGTTTGTAGCCTGCCACAGGAGAAGGGAATGCCATGGAGGAAGCCTAAGGCTGGATGATGACTGGTGTCGGTTTGAGCCAGGATGTCACAAGAAAGCCCTAGTAGGGTAAAGGCAATTGCAAAAAAACCTGCTTGGGCCTTACTGGAAATGACCCAGTTCACAGAAGAGTGCAGTAAAGGGGGGAGGGTGAAAGCAGTCAAGCAGACATCATGAGAAAAGAAGGAACCCTACTGTGGAAGTGGCAGGTAGCTGGCTGCCTGAAGAGCCTGTTCTATCCAAAATGTTCCCCTTAACCTGGATCAAAGTGTCTTTGTAAGCAAGATAAAGGACTAAGGAAATGGACATCTCCTGGAGAGGTCAACATAGACTGTTGGCAGTTTTTACTGATCTCTCCCTTCCAGCTCCAGACACACACCCCTGCACCCAGGAGGTAGAGGAAAGAGAGCTGTAATGACTGCAATGCCCAAGTAGAGAGGCATTTTATTTATTATTTATGTAAAAGGTAACAGTAAAGGTTCCCTTGCTCGAAAGCCAGTCGAATCCAACTCTAGGGTTGTGGTGCTCATCTCCGTTTCCAAGCCGAAGAGCCAGTGCTGTCAGAAGATGTTTCTGCGGTCAAGTGGCCACCATGACGAGATGCTGAGGCGCATGGAATGATGTCACCTTCCCACCAAAGTGGTACCTATTTATCTACTTGCAATTTCTTGCTTTCGAACTGCTAGGTTGGCAGGAGCTGGAACAGAGACGGGAGCTCACTCCGTCATGCGGCACTCTCGGGTCTCGAACTGCTGAACTACCGACCTTCCAGCCTGCAGTTCAGTGTCTTAACCACTGAGTCAACATAACTCAGTGGAACAAGACTTATATCAGGCTTTTCTGCCCTGATCAGGGCCACCACGGCAGCTAATGACTAAAAAAAACTTTGAAGCCAAAACTAAAACATGCATACACAACCATACAAACAACAATTGAAACACAGGAAAGAGGGATCACTGAGGGAATGCCAGACAAAGCAAAACAGGCTTCATCCATTGGCAGAAGATGGCAACCAAAGGGGACAGATGAGTCTTCCTGGGTCTGTTCCAGAGTTATGATGCCACAACCAAGAAGGCCCTCTCCTGTGTTGCTGTCCACCTAATCTCAGAAGATGGGGACACTCAAAGCAGGTAGATGACTGTACTGGTCAGGTGGGTTTGTAAGGGAGTAGACAGTCCTTTTAGAGGTAAAGAAATAAATGATAACTTGGTCTTCTCTGGTTAGGGAATAATGTTTTATTATTTCACCTTTCTTGGTCTTGATATGTGAATATTGAACTGGTTTAGTTGATTCCAGGTTAAGGGTGATGATGGTCACATTAAAAGGAAGCCAGATCTTGCTTTGTATGATACCTGACAACACATGCTGTCAGTAATTCTCAAAACAGTCCTGTAATGTAGCTTAATATTGTCCTGTTCCCCACTGCAGTTGCAGGGCTGAGGTCAAATGCCCCTAGCTTGTCAAAGGACACATACTCAATTCATTGCAAGCCAAAACTTATCTTCTGGATGTGGAACAGCACTCACTGGGGGTGTGGGAGAGACGTATTTATGAAGTTATTGCATTCTGCAGGCAGTTGGACTAGATGACCCTGGAGGTCCCTTCCAACTCTATGATTCTGTTCTGATTCGGACCAGTAGGGAAGAACCTAGCCAACTGCTGTCCATCATCGATGGCAGCTGAAAATAGTTTGGGTCAACCCTCACTCGTAATAGAAGCAGCACCTGTAGCTATATGAAAGGAATTCTCTCAGTGGCCATTGTTTGTCAATCATCGCAGTATTTCCAGCCTTCAAGCATTTGTTTCTGTCAGTAAAATGTAGGGGGAGAGAGTGTGTCAGGCAGGACAGCAGCCACTGGACAACTGGACACCAGGCAACTTGCATAACTCATGCAGGCCCAGCTGCTTGCTGCTGCTCAACAGCCGCTGCCCCATAAAGTGTTGTGTAGTGGTTAGTGTTCCAGGCAAGGATTTGGGAGACCCAGATTTGAATCTGAATTTGGAAATGCTTGGAGATTTTGGGGGTGGAGCCTGAGTGGTGGGTGTTGCCTTCTGACACACTTCCAGTGATGTCAGGGGGTGCAGCATATACAAATAAGTTATGCTAATGAGTTGTGCTAATGAGATCCTGCACCTCTTTTTCTACGAAATGACCCCTGCTAAAAGATGATAATTAAAAAGAAGATGAGCTGCCTCAGACTTCATATTCAGCCAGCGGGGGGGGGGGGGGGCAAAAAAAGATGTCCATCCTACCTTCACTCTTGGACTTGCTTTACCCCTTACTCCACTGCAATCTGGATTTCATAGAAAAAAACTTTATGCCAAGACAAACTTTACACTCCTTCAGAACTTCACTATCTATTTGACTGGCAATAGATCTCAGTAGTGGATATCATAATGACGCTAATATGTTCTTTTCAGATGCAAGTTGTTGTCATAAGTGTCCAGAAGACCAGCATCCAAATAAGGTCCGAGACCAATGTGTTCCCAAACGTATTACCTTCCTGTCCTACGAGGAACCTTTGGGGATCATCCTAAATACACTTACTCTTGGCTTCACCTTAATCACGAGTTTGGTTTTGGGAATTTTCATTAAATACTCAGAAACTCCAGTGGTCAAAGCCAACAATCAGGATCTCTCCTACATTCTACTCATCTCCCTCCTGCTTTCCTTTCTCTCCTCTTTGCTATTCATTGGTGAGCCAAGGGAAGTCACCTGCCTCTTCCGACAAACTGCCTTCAGCATCATCTTCTCCATTGCTGTCTCTTCAGTGTTGGCCAAAACTGTCACGGTGGTGGTGGCCTTCTTGGCCTCACAGCCTGGGAGCAGGATGAGGAAATGGCTGGGGAAGAGCATGGCCAACTTCATTGTCTGTTCCTGTTCCAGCATTCAAGTGGGTATCTGCGCTCTCTGGCTGGGCATCTCTCCCCCTTCCCAGACTCTGACATGCACTCCCAGCCTCGACAGATTGTACTGCAATGCAATGAAGGGTCTGTCGCCATTTTTTATGCTGCCCTTGGCTACATGGGCTTTCTGGCTGCCATCTGCTTCACTGTGGCCTTCCTAGCCAGGAAGCTGCCAGGGGCCTTCAATGAAGCCAAGCTGATCACCTTCAGCATGCTGGTGTTCTGCAGTGTTTGGGTGTCCTTTGTGCCCTCCTACCTGAGCACGAAGGGGAAATACATGGTGGCTGTGCAGGTCTTCTCTATCTTGGCCTCCAGTTTGGGGTTACTGGGCTGCATCTTTCTTCCCAAATGCTACATTATTATACTGCAGCCTCATCTGAATACAAAGGAACAGCTAATGATGAAACATCAAGTTGCCATCTGATTTTGAATCTTTTTCAAAATTTGATAATATTGTCTTTTATGCTCTAATGATACCAATATATTTGTCTTTGCATGCTTTGAGGTGTTACAAGGGTTCTCATCTTCCAGGTGGTGGCTGGTGACCTGCTATTATAATTGATCTCCAAGCGACAGAGATCAGTTCACCTGGAGAAAATGTTGCTTTGGAAGCTTTGTGGGACATTCCTCGAGATTTAGGAACATTCCTTGGAAAGGGTGGAATTTTGGGTGGGAAGGGGTGCAATGTCATGTCCTATGATGTTTGGAGGTGAGAAGGGGTGCACCATGGGGTGCAATGTCATGTCTTATGATATCAATCCAAGTAAAAGGTGAGATCTTCTAACCCCTCCCCTTCTTGTGAGATCAATTCCTCCCACCAAAACTTAATTTTTCAGTTTAAATTTCCTGCATTGTATCACTCAATCTAAAAAGCCCTCACATGATTGGCCAGGTTCTTCCTCAATGTTCTTCTCTCAGGCCATGGTCACATGGTCCTTTTAATCGGTTTCACCGCTGTTCCCTCCCGCATTTAAGTTTGCTGATCAGACAGGCAAATCTGCCTCCCACACTGAAGCGGGCTCACTCCCGCAATGCTCCTGGGTTTTCCTGCCCTCGGGAAAATCAAGTATTTTCCTGGCACTTGCTCTTTGAATGCACGATTTCACCCATCTGGACAGCCATCTTTCACAATGATTGCGATTAGGGCTGTCTGACCGCTCTGTGCATTGTTTTTTTTAAAACCTTTTTGGCTTTGAGCACTTGAGTAAACAAGCGCTCATCCTGCTTGGAGAAAAGTCCTGCCCGCCATCCTCCAGCATGGAGGTGGCATTGAAAGTTTCTGGGGGAGGAAGCTGGGGGCAGGCTGTCAGGTGAGTGGGCTTTGGCATCTGCCGAAGGAGTCTCCGAAGCTGCGGCATTAGGACGGAGGGAGGGAGCCCCCAGTGCCTGGGAGCGCACCCAGCAAGCCAGCAGCATTGGGCAGAAAGGAGAACTCTTTCAAAGGTGCCTTTTTCTTTTCTTTTTCATGGAGCCGGTGGCTGGAAAGTTACTGGAAGCAATGTGGTGAACCAATCTCCTTTTTTCACTGTTGGTTGGCTTGGCAATATGTTGTCTGGGAATTGGTTTGAAATAATATTTTTACTATTACTGGAGTCTCTTTTTACTGATGTGACCAGAACTTTCACTGTTATTCTTATGGTCTAACAACTGTAGAACACCTCAAACCACCAAAACTGTGGCGGGCATCTAGGGTTTCCCCGCCACTCACCGCCAGCTGTCTGTGGAGGCAGGCCAAGGCCTTGTCTCATTCTTGGGCTTCCATGAAGGTGGTGTCTTGAGGCCACTGCTGTCTGGGGCTGTCCCCCTCAGCCCCTTGTCAGGCCTCGCTGGACTGCCGGGGCCAGCTGCATCGTTTTCTGACCCCTCTTTGGCAGGGGTGGCAACTTCCAATTCTGCTGAGTGCCCCTGTTCATTGCTGTCCTTGGAGGCAATGCCATGGATGGCAAGAAGAAAACCGGGAGCATCTCAACCCAGGAGCACGGGGTAGGGGAGGCAGTTCACCCAGGCAACTGGGACCTCCCATACATGCCCCAGGTATCTCAGAGGGATTTTCACCACTGGGTACCGCTCTACATGGCTGTGGAAACATGACACTGCTGTCATGCAGATCACCGGGAGGTATGGAGGTAGGAGGTGGGTCTGGAGCATGTATACAGAACTCCCGCTGTCTACCAGTACTTCCAGTGCCTGCTGGTCCAACTCAACTGGTATGGTCCAAGGCAGGGGATGGACACCTACCTTGCATGGCAGCCTCCCACCCTGCATCACATTTCCCACTGCCTAGATATGAAGCATGGGCCTACTCCCAATGGGGGTTGGTTAGTGGGGATCCCTGAGGGGTCTTCCGACCTCTCTACCAGCAGCCATCCCTGGGCCACTATGAGGGGCCCCTGGCCCTTGGTCTCTCATGGACGGGGCTTGGGGGAACACCCGAGTGACTGGCAGATGTTCTTGCCCAGCCCTATTAGAGTTGTCTGGCTGCCAGGTGTTGGACGGCCCCAACTCTGGCCTCCTGATGGGGTTGGGATGCTTCCAGCCCGCAGGGCCTTTGAACCGTGGAGGGCCTTCCCTTCCCTTGGCAGCCAGGAAATTTTCCCATAGTTCTTGGGCTTCGCTGAGTCTGGCCAGCTTCCAGCAGATGACTCAGAGAACCTGCAAAAACTGTTTGATGACCACTTGCTCGATGACACGACGTCCAACTTCCAAGGTGGGAACGAGCCATCGGGTAGCGGCGTCCTTGAGCATGGCAATGAAAGCATGGGGTAATCCCCTGGGCAGGACTTGTAGACTCTGGAAGCATTGCCAATGGATCTTGGGGGAAAACCCCAGCCAGTCCAGGACAGCGGCCTTCACTTTGTCATAGTCAGTGGTGTCAGTTTGAGCCAGGGACTTGATAGCCGCCTGGGCATCACCAGTCAAGTATGGCCCTGAGGTAAAGGTCCATTGGTCATGGGGCCAGCAGGAGGCTTCTGCCACCCTCTTGAAGGATTCAAGGAAGGCTTCCACGTCATCATTGGGGCCTAATTTTGTGAGGGGGCCAAGGGCTTTGCCCTAATCCAGGGACTCCTGAGGGGGCCTCTTGGTCTCCGGGGGTCACCAGGGCCTGCTGCAGATCCCACACCAGGGCGGCCTGTTGTTGTATAATGTCCCACAGCAGCTGGACCTGGTGTTCGACCATCCACTGGCCGAACTGGGCAAGGTCCATCGCTGGGAGTGTCTCATGTCGCCTTCAGGGGTTAGGCTATCACCGAAGCCTGGCTGTTGTTGGACTCTGAGGACTCAGTGGAAGAGGACAAGGAGCTTTCTTCAGCTACTTCTGGCTCTGCCCGATGAGTCAGGGGACACTGCCCTGGCAGTAGGTAAGTGGGGGATGGGTCTTCCTAGCTGGCCGCTACTGCCTGCATTCTCTACCACTGTGTCAAGTGGAGTCCCATGGAGGGGGACCTCCTCCCCTCCGGTTGCCATCCTGCGTCACTGTTGGCCCGCCCCTGGAGGAACAAAGGGGGAACAGGAGACCTCAGAATGGAGGCAGCTGCTTGGTTGATGTCACCACTGTGGTACCACACTCCTCAGATGCTTTCGGGAACGGCCTGACCTGCATCTCTCTCTCTCTCTCCAGCAGGGCTCTTCGGCACGGTTCCTCCTTTAGCTCTGCTCTCTTCCTCCCTGGCCTCCCTTCTGTTCCCTCCTTTTATTCCCCTCCTTTCCCCCAGCCCTCCTCCCATTGGACACTGGCGCATCCATCCTGTTGTGTCCCACCCCATCCCAAAACCCTGATGCTAGCCCAGAGGACATGGGTGGGGCTGCACCAGCTGAGGCATGGGTAGGGGTGTCTGATGCCCAGTTTATCCTGGGGGTGTCAGCCCTCTGAGGCTCCTGAGGGTTACCCCCCAGCAACCGGGTGGGCAGGAGTGTTTCCTGAGGCCCCAGTTGGGCAGTGTGAGTGCGCCACCTTGCCTGTTGGGGCCACGGTATTGCATCTTCAATGGTGAAGGAGTCTTGCTGCTCTGTGCTCCCCTTTGCTGCATTGGTCTCCAACCCATCTGTTCTCATTGGGGCTGAGAGGGGTCCCTCGTTGTTGTATTCACCCGTTGCAGTGAGTGGATGCCGGGCAGTGGAGGGTTCCGGGGGTCATCAGGAAGGCCCAGCCCGCCAGAGCTGGGACAACAATAATCAATTAAAATCCATAAAATCATCAGCCTTAATTCCCTAAAATTATCAGATTTAAAACAACAATAAGCCTCAGTAGCAGATAGTGTGGTCCTAGCCTGGCTTTCAGGAAATGTGGTCATGGGTGGGGGGGAGCTAATCAGAATGGATGCTCACTGCCTCAGCTAAAGGCATCTTTGAAATAGTTCTGGAGTTCTTCCTCTCTTTCTTGGCAAGCTAAGTCTTTTAGTAATACAGATGTGTTTAGTCACCAACAGTTCCTTTGAGCTTTGGCCTCCAAGGTTTTCAGTGTATCCTCCACTCAGGCATGATCTGACTACAAGGGCATTCCTATATTTGAAGTAGAAACCTGATCAACCAAAGAGGGGGACATCAAAATAAAATTGATCCTAGTATAAATGTCATGCCTATTGGAATAAAACGTACAGCCCCTTTCTGAGGGGTATTTTAAATGCCATACATCAATGAGATTATATTTTTTCCAACAAAATTGCCAATTTAGATTGGCTTGAATGTTTGTTTTTGTTGCCCCTGTTCTTTTAATGTGCTCTGCCCAAATATTTATCAACAATATGGTTGAAGTCCCCTCCTAAAATGACCTCTTCTTCTTCAAAAATCTCCAATTTGAAGAGGACTTCTTCAAGAAATGAAACCACAGTACATTTCCTATCATTCAGAATCCCTTACAAAAAATATAGTTACCATTGGGATTAAACCCAGAATTTTGTAAACAAAACCAAACATTTTTAGAAAAAAAGTATTGCCACCCCTCGTGATTTTGATGAACCCGGGACATAGAACTGTTGATGGAACCACTGAGATCGGAAAAGACTGTGAGAGCTTGTTTTTATGTGTGTTTCCTGAAGAAAGGTTAGATTAGTATGCAGTTTAACTAGATTAGTAGTCACTCTTTTGAGCTTAATCTTGTTATTTAAGACCCTATAATTTAGGGACATTATTTTCATACAGTTATTCATTTCCAAAAAATAGAGAGAGCTTCAAAAGAAAGTGTAAAAAAAGGAACAAAAGTGCTCCTTAAGGTTTTAAACCAGTGTCCAGAGTGGTGAAATCTGAATAAAATTAATTGTTGACAGTTAATTATATTAAGCTTGGATTGTATTACCTTAAATAAATCAGGCAATGAATATCTGTAAGTGTCAGAAAAGTTACCAATAAACCTTGCGGCCAACTTCCTGGCTGACCTGATACTGGACACGATGCAAGGACTGTGTAACATGAAATTACGCCACGGACTGGCAGTATCTTTTCAGGGAGGAGTCAGGGAAACACTTTCCCCAACAAGAGATGCAGGGATGTGGCTATTACAGACTTGTCAGGCCTGGCCTGGCAACCATCAGTAAATGGTGGGGGGCATGGGGAGCCGATGACCGTGTGTTTATCATTGAGGTTCTGGTGATTCCTAGAGAGGTGTGATGTTCTTTCTGTTTTTTTTCTAGAGGTGACATCACTCTATCAGGCTGACAGCCATTTTTAAATATTATTTCTCTCCTGCTGCCACCCAAAAAGCTGGCGGGAAAGAAGAGGTGGGGCAGGGTCCCCCAACCCCACTGGGGGACAAGCAACATTAGGCCAGAAGTATCAGAGGGGAGTGGGCTGCCCATCATTGGTCTACCATCCCAGGTTGCATGCAGCCCATTGGCCATATGTTGTGCACCCCAGCACTGAGGAATCTAGATGGGGTTAGAAACCTCCAAGTGAGGCCTGGAGATCTCCTGTAATGACAGCTGATCTCCAGACTCCAGAGATCAATTCCTTTAGAGAAAATGGCAGCTTTGGAGAGTCAGCCCTGTGGAATTGCATTTCTGCCAAGCTCTCTCCCCTCCCCAGACCTACCCTCCCCAGGCTCCATCTCTAGGAATTTCCTAAGCCAGAGCTGGCAACTTTACATGATAGGATTGCATACTGTGGGTTGGAGGATTCCTGGAGATCTATGGCTGAAGCCTGGGGAGGGCAAGATTTGGAGAGGGGAGATCCCTCAATGGGGTATAATTCCATAGAGTCCACTCTCTAAAGCAACCATTCTCTCCAAGGGAACTGATCAGTTGTAATTCCAGGAGATCTCTAATCCCCATCTAGAGGTTGGCAAACCTGAAGGCATCAGATCTGAGATGAATGTCAAGGCCTCAGCTACACTAGATAGGACAAGGGGGCAGCAGGGAAAAACTCATAATGACATTTTTAGTTACTTAAAAGAACTAGTGATCTTACAATTGAAAAGAGAGAAAGGAGGGCTAGGATTGCAACACCAA
Organism: Gekko gecko; assembly: GCA_029375565.1. Lineage (NCBI taxonomy): Eukaryota > Metazoa > Chordata > Lepidosauria > Squamata > Gekkonidae > Gekko > Gekko gecko. Next base: position 25,258 of record JAPDNY010000122.1, on the reverse strand, counting down.
GGTGGGAAATTCCAGGAGATTTGTGGGCAGAACTTGGAGAAGATGGAGTATGGGAAGGGAGGGACCTTGGTGGGTGGAATGCCATATAGTCCACCCTCAGAGGCAGCCTCCAGGGGAACTGATCTCTGTAGACTGGAGGTCAGTTGTAATTCCATGAGATCTCCAGGCCCAACCTGGAGGTTCGCAAGGCTATGCAAGAGTCAGCCTATCAATGCCAAGCCCAGCCTGGCAAGTAGGAAGAATAAAGGCTGATTCACACATTACAGAATTCAGACAAACTTCATGTGAGCTTTTAACAGAGATGTTGTGGGAGTTTCCAGGTAGGAACTTGATTCTAAGGTGCTATTTAGGTCTGATTACAGCATGTGAGGAGATCAGGCTTCCAGGTTCCCCTCCCATGACATTTCCTCAACCTGAAATGACCCTGGGAACCACTCTTTGCCATTGGGAAAGCTTATCAGCCATTTGTCTGCCATGTGGACTTCATAACAAGTGACTCATAGGGTTGCCAGGTCTGAGTGGGGAAATCCCTGGAGATTTTAACAGTGGAGCTTGGCAAGGGTGGGGTTTGTGGAGGGGTGGGATCTCAGCAGGATACAATGTCATAGAGTCCAACCTCCAAAGCAGCCATTTTTCACCAGGGAAACTGATCACTGTTGGCTGAAGATCAATTGTAATATGAGAAAATCTCCAGTCACCACCTGGAAGTTGGCAACCTTATGTGTTATGTCCTAGACCCAGCAGTGACTAACATAGCTTGGAACCTAGAACAATAGAAAGATAAGATCCTGAAAGGAACCAATTGACCAGTAGGCGTACTGTAAATCGCCTATCACGGGTAGTGGGGGTGTGGGGGGTGTGGTGTTCTGCATGGATTTAAGCAGGGCTTTGGCCCTGCTAGTTTGTCTTGTAGTTGAGCTAAATCACTGAATAAAGCATGAGCTGATCACTTCACGTGTCTCAAATCCAGTACATTTTATTATGAATCAAGATGAAGCTTTCCATATGCATGATCAGGTTGAGAGGACTGTATTGTGAGGTGACTGCATGCTATGTAGTGAGTGCACTTCCAGTCTAAGCTGAAGTTAAAGTTACACCTGTCTGGACATCCCCATAGCTATATTTATTCATACTCATCCCTATTATCCTTGCTATTCCCTTTCGTTCATACACAGGTGGGACCTTGGTGGGTGGAATGCTATATAGTCCATCCTCAAAAGCAGCCTCCAAGGGAACTGATCTCTGTAGATTGGAGATCAGTTGTAATTCCAGATCTCCAGGTTTGACCTGGAGACTGGCAAGTCTATAAGCATCAGTGTTGCACCCAGCCTCGCTAACAGGAAGAATAAAGGCTAATTCACACATTACAGTATCCACATGAATCCCATGTGGACTTTTAACAGACATGTTGTGGAAGTTCCCAACTAGGAACTTAATTCTAAGGCACTGTTTGGGTCTGACCACAGTGTGTAAGGAGAAGGGGCTTCCAGGTCCCGCCATGACATTTTCTCAACCTGAAGTGGCTCTGGGAACTACTCTTTACCATTGGGAAAGCTTATTGGCCATTTGTTTGCCACGTGGACTTCATAAGAAGTGAATCATAGGGTTGCCAGGTCTCAGAGGTGAAATCCTTGTAGATATTAAGGGTGGAGTTTGTGGGGGTTGTAGAGGGGAGGGACTTCAGCAATGTCAAGTTACATCGTATGAGTGTGTGGGGGGGACATATAGAAATCAATTGAAAATATCCAGTAATGTCACTTGGAAATGTTTGGCAGAGAAAGAAATACAACCATTTCAGTTACCCAAACTATAACATGTTGTGAAAACCAGAATAGGTTCTGCAATCCACTCCAGGATGCAGAAGTAGGCCACGCTGACTTCATGGTACTTACCTGGTTTGGCATATGCAAGCTGTGCATGGAGGAGAACACGTCACAGGCTCTAAGCCTCTTCCTCAGCTAATGGCTAGCGCTTTCACCAACTGCCGCTTACAACAGATGTATGCGTGCAACATTAAAAAAATAATGACACAGGTGGAAAGGCATATGAAGTTTGAGAAATGGGTGAAAACAAAGAGTGCAAAGACATTCGTTCAGTGGGTAAACATTGTGACCTCTGTTAACACGTCTTTCTGAGGTCCCATGAACTGGACCTCAGAAGGGTCTGGAAGAGGGGAAAGGAGGATTTTGAGTAAGGGGTACTTTTGCATTAGTGGAGATATACAGGTAACATAATGCACGCTAGAGGCATGGAAAGATTGGTTGGTGTGTTTTACTTGTCCACGGTATACCTGTGCTCATTGCATATCAGGTACCAGGGCTGGGAAAGACCACCATTTGGGTGTCCCAGTGCCACTCGGAGCAGGCAAAGTGAGGCTAGAGGGACTATCGGGCAGCTTCATGTGGTCATCAAGTTTGGGAACAACAAAAGCATATTTTGTAAACATTCATACACTTCAAAATGGAATGATTCTGTGTCAAATTCCATAAAGGCCAGTCTGACCTCATTGATCTGTCCCCTTGCTGAACCAGGAAAAAATATAGGACCGAAGTGCTGAGTCTCAAAAATAATCTTTTCTAGTCATGCACCTGTGCATGGAGCCACACACTGTGTCAAGGATGCTGCAGAGGCGGTAATTTCCCTCATAATATTGAAAATCATGGTGATTTACTCTTCCACTTACCGACACTCAGGAGTCCTTTACTAACATCGCCTTTGAAGGGAATTATCTAAAAATCATAATCAAAATACTTCACAGTAATCTGTAAGAGTTTGAAATGGCCAGAGCATAAATGTCTCCTGAGACCTCGGGCTGAGATTTAGAGTAACTGGGAGGGGGAAGCTGCACTGCTGTTGTGAGATTCAGTGTCGTCCCCTTGGAACAGTACCCAGCAACAGGCTACATCTGTATAAGTGCAGTCTCTTGCCTTGCTGGTGTTGCAAGGAGTTTTGTACTTCTTGTAGTCAAGCTGGACACGGGAAGCAACTTTAGCGGGCATTCCCAGGATGACCCTGCTGCTGTTCCTGCTCTTTGGGCTGCTGCCCCATTTCTCCTTCCAGGTTCTGAAGGCAAAGTGCCTCTTCCATATGATAACTGAACGAAGAACCCCACTGAATTATTTCAGGCCAGGGGACTTGGTCATCGGTGGAATCACCTCTACAGCAAACACTGTGTTCATGCCATATAATTTCTCCAAGCCTCCCCATATTAGATTTAGTACATAAGTAATGATGCTTTGAAGAATTTAATGCTACATAACCCGATTCTGCTCTTGCACTCCATTTACTATGCACAATCCCTGTTTTCTGGGATCTACCCTTAACAAGTTTTATCTTTCTTTTGTCTGATTAACCATTGTGATATGCATATATAATTCCAGAATGGAAGAACATTTGGTCTGATTCAGCAGAGCCCTTCTTATGTCCTTATGTTTCTGTTTTATCTTTGGGGGAGATTTGTATGAACAGTAAGCCACCCCATATGCTAAAACTGTCACTTAACAGGCTGCAACTGGTAAGATCATTTTCAGCTGTTAGGTATGACAATCTTAAAGAGACATAAGCATTTGTCTGTGTGGTAAGACCTTTCTTGGGAGGGAAGGCAGAATGTTATAGCCTGATTTTGTCAGATCTCAGAAGCTGAGCAGGGTCAGTACTTGGATGGCAGACCACCAAGGAAGATGCTGCAGAGAAAGGCAATGGCAAGCCACTTCTGCTTCTCATTGTCTTGAAAGCCCCTTGCTGGCATCACCATAGGCCAGCTGTGACTTGACAGCACTTACATACATCAAGGTTGTAGCCAGTCTCTTCAGCCCTGAACCTGGGGTGGTCTTTCCCGAGAGAGAGACACCCCAAAATGACCTCTGAACCTCCACAAGCAGTGCCCTTATGAAGCCAGACTTGGCTTAAACAGTGGCTTTTGCTGGGAGGCTGAAAAACCACATCTTGGCTGAAAAACTCATGCCAAGTGAAGACTCTCCAGGCTGGCTGCACTGCCAAGCATCCTCCATGCAAGCAACCCATCCCCTCTCCATGTCTATCCTGTCAGCTCAGTCCAAAAAGGACTAGAATGGGCAAGTCTCTACCCTTGCCTCAGGCATCTTCTACTGACCAAATGGCTAGTCTTTTGTCTGTCAAATGTACAGGCAGGCAAGGACAAAGAGCCTCTGGTCTCTGCTATTGTCATGAAGTATGTTGCATGTTTCCATCCCCAGCTCTTGTTTCACCTATATGTCAGGAAATATCTTTGGAATAATCCTCTCATTCCTTCCATATATTTGTCTGAGACCCTCCATATATTTCTCTAAAATATCTGCATTCTTATACCTATGCCAGAACTATCAAGGAAACATTAACTCTCCATAACTAGTGAATGGTCTCCCACTCAGGTTCATCCTGCCACACATTAAGAAACATCTCCTCTTTTGTCTGGCACCAGGGAAATGCCAGGGCACTCTATTGTTCCACAATGGACACTCCCAGCCACCCATCCAGCACCTGACTTAATCCCATTATAGCTAGACTGTGCCCCTCTGAAAGCTCACTGGTCCCACCTTGGGCTTGCCCTTTTGGATGCCACACCTCCTGAGGCTCATCATTGATCCAGGTGATCTTTTGTCTCACCTGGGGCAAGCCCTTGAAGACCTCCCATTAGTCAGCATTGTTTTCCAAAGTCTATGTCCGTCAGAGCACTTGGCCTCAGATTGTGTGTCTGCCCCTGATGCCAACCAGCAGTTCACCCCTAAACCTCTGGTTTGGGTCATAAACTCATCTCCATGGACCCCTGAACATCTGGACAGGTTGTATCATCCTGTAACTGACCCCTCTATTTCCTGTCAATCACCTCTGCTTTCTTAGTTCCGTATTGTTTGCTCTTTTAAAATGTTTAGTGTGCTTGTAATTAGAGACCTACTTTAATTAAAAAAAACTAATTTACTTTCAAATCTGGAGTTTTCCTACTGTGCCAGATCTTCTTATACAAGTGGTGTGCGATTCCTGTAGCCCTTTGACCTATCCTGCTGCATAGCTAACTACCCCAAACAACAAGGCAGGCCATTGATGGTAACAAGGTAATGCTTTTAGCTAATCTAGATATGAAATGCCAGGGCAACTTTCCTTGTTTCCTATGTAGAAATGTGTAGTTGATCATAAGTGCAAAGATACTGGTTATAAAATGAAACACCATTATAAGTATTCTTACTCTTTAAAGGAAAGAGATATGGTCAAAAGAGACCCTGGTCAGAATGCAAGGGAGATCTTTGGGCAGTCTCCTTCTCCTTTCAGCCTTCACTGGCGTTGTTTTGAGGATTAAATGGAGAGCCATAGAAACAGGTGAAGAGTCCTGTTGGATCAGACCAATAATATATCTCCTTCAGCATCCTGTTCCCCACAATGACTAACCAGATGCTCTACAAGCAAAGCATCGAGGTAAAAGCCACCCTTTATGGTGCCCTCCAACAAATGGCATTCAGAGGTAGACTGCCACGTATGCCACTCTGAGACCCTTGGAAGAAAAGTTTGATATTATTTTTGATCCCTTTCCTAATAATCCCTAACCCAGAGTTTTCCTTTTTCACCACTGCAGCACGATGGGTTGACAGTTTCATTGAGCTATCCACTACCATCCCAAGATCTTTCCCTCTCTCAGTCTTGGCAAATTCAGACTCCATTAGCCTATACTTGAAGTTGGGATTTTTTTTTTGGTCTCAATGTGCATCACCTTACACTTAACAACCCTGAACTTCAGTTGCCATGTTGTCGCCCACTCTCAGTCAGCCTCGGTTTTCACCATTCTGAATAATTTTGTGTCATCGGCAAACTTGGCCACTACACTACTCACCCCTAATTCCAGATCACAGATGAATAAATTAAATTGTACCAGCCCCAATACCGATCCTTGTGGGATCCCACTGCTTACTTCCCTCCATTGTGAGAACTGTCCATTCCTACTTTTTACTTCCTGTCATTTAACCCATTTTTAATCCATAAGAGAACTCATCCTCTAATCCCATGACTGCTAAATTTACTCAGGAGTCTTTGGTGAGGAAACTTGTCAAAAGCCTTTTGAAAGTCCAATATCTACCAGGTCACTGTGGTCTACATGCTTGTTCACTTTCTGAAAGACCTACAAAAGGTTGGTGAGATGGGTCTTCTCTTTGTAGAAGCCATGCTGATTTTCCCTCAGCACACTTAGTTCCTCTATACATCTAGTAATTCTTTCATGGGTTACAGTTGGTACTAATTTCCTGAAAGAGACATTAGGCTGACTGGCCTGTAATTTCCTGGTTCCTCTCTGGATCCCTTTTTTAAAAATTGGTGTAACATTTGCTACTCTCTAGTCTTCTGGTAGGAGCTGCGGTGGCTCAAGTGATTAAGACACTGAACTGCAGGCTGTGGAAGGTCAGTAGTTCAGCAGTTCGAGACCCAAGTGTGCTGCATGACGGAGTGAGCTCCCGTCTCTAGTTCCAGCTCCTGCCAACCTAGCAGATTAAAAGCAAGAAATTGCAAGTAGATAAATAAGTACCACTTCGGTGGGAAGGTAATAGCATTCTGTTAGCCGAACTGCTTATCTACGCAGTAGGCAGATTAACTTATTTGAGGTTTGGCCAGTGTATACAGAGAAAGCGAACTTCATACCAAGAACCCTTTTCCCCAAAGAGATCACTTGACAAGGTTTCTTAAGTTAAATCAAGATTCTCTTTACTGAATATCTTTTTAATGTACAGGCATACAAAAACAGATTCACACACAAATACGCTCAAGTTCCTTTAGTTACAGTAGAAATGGAAATACAATATTTGGGGTTTTAAACTAGAAGTATTTAGGAGGGGAAAAGCATAATACTTATCTGATCCTGTAGTCTCAACCTTCCAGTGAAGAATAAGGATTGTTTCTAACTAAGGATATTCTTACTTTTACTGCACACAGTGAGAACCAGCAAATATGTGTGAGGGCTCCTTGGTCATGACTCCAAAGAAGCACAGCAGGTTACCTTAAGTTACTTAGCTATAGAAGACAGGAGGCGAAGTGGCATGGAAGAGCTTAGAACAAAGGTTACACCTCGTTTTATCAGTTAGTATTGGGGTTGGCTTGGGGTGTCTCTGGTCCGTCCCATCCCTATACCTATTGGCTATAGGATGTGGGGGTACCCTCCTACTAAGGTGGGGCAATACTGAAAGTCTACACCTTTCTACAAGGGAGCGTTTGGTCAAGGTGCAAAGATAGGTTTGCATGGAAACCTTTGAGAATGCAGATGACTCTGGCTAGGTCCAGGTGACAGTCTTCACACATGCAAATGCCAAGCATCCTGTGGGTTACATGCGAGGTAGAGATTCCTCAGTGGTGGAAAGGCTGTTGTTTTTAACATCCTTCTGGAGAACCATAATGGAGATGCTAATGGAGATGCTTCTTGTTCCCAGTGTCTCATGGGTAGAGATATGCAAGGTGTGTGTCTGTGACTGTATTTGCATGAAAGTACAAGCTGTGTGGTACCCTCCTTACACAGAGAGTCACATTAACCCAGGCATACCTTTCTCCCAAACCAAAGATGCTTGCTGGCACCATTCCCGTGTGCATGCAGGTCAGAAAATAAAAAATAAAAGCATTTTCAAAGTTCATGTCCTAACAATTCCATGTACCTTGGTGTTTAGTCATGCCAGCCACATGACCACGGAAATGTCTTTGAACAGCGCTGGCTCTTCGGCTTTGAAAGGGAGATGAGCACTGCAACCCTAGAGTTGGATACTTTTGAGCAAGGGAACATTTACCTTTTTTTTAGTCTTCTGGTGCAGTGGCTGAATTTTGTGTGAGGTTACAGATACGGGTTTGTAGATCAACTATCCTACATTTTAGTTCCCTAAGAACTCTCAGGTGTCTGCTATCAAGACCTGGAGACTGATCATTTTTTAATTTCCTCAATAGGTCTAGTACTTACTCTCTGTTCACCTCAGTTTGGCTCAGTTCTTCATGCTTCCTTTCTAAAGTTAGGCTATGGCAGGGGTAAACGCACCATACTTTCCACAGTCAACATATACTATTGAAGCAACATTTTTTGCACTGCTCCCACCATGGAAAGGGGAGAAGCTCACTGCTTGGTCCACCCCACTGCCCCTCTTGCCCCTTATGGATCCCAAGATGACCTTCTGCAGATCCCACAGCACAAGAGGATGTCATAGCCCTGTACAGGTGTGGAAGACAAGGATGCCTGGGTGCCCAATAGATGTGCCACTGATGGCAACAGCCCTGCTGTCAGGTAGCCCTGCCATGATGGATGGAGGGGAGGGGAGGATGGCTCTGGGCGCCTTAGTGGCGTGACAGGCGGGAGGTTGGAATCTGGGGAGTTGTTGATTTACGCTTAGGGTGTGAGAATGGAATGTAGCTCTGGTTACCCCTATCTTCCGCAGACTGGACATTCTGACCTTGAGGAGTCAAGCTGCGAGCTTTACTATCGCTTTCAAAGCTGCAGCTTTGCTGTGAATAATGGGGGCATTGGGAACTTCATTAGCGTAGTAACTTTCGATTCCCAATCACATGGTATTCCTGGGAAAAGGGGGGTCCCCATTCACCCCCTTCCCTGTATAACCGCTTGCTTTCTGTAACCAAGTCATTCTGAACAATGTACCTGCTTCAGTGATCTTTTCTATTGCAGCTAAATAATAAACACTATCCTTGCTTGCATCACAAGGCCTGGTGTTTTGCTGACTAAGTTAGGACTCCTGACACCTGCACCGCATCTCACCATTAACCATAGATCCCCACCGTTATGCTGTCCCTACCCCCATCCTGTGCCAGTACCCTGGCATGTAAGCAGAGTGGCCCTCTGTTCCCACCAGCAGCATCCAAACCCTGTCCCTTTCCCTCTACTTCTGCACAGGGAAGGGATGGAACAGGTTTGTGTGTTTTTTTGAAAAAGATTTTTTTATTTCACACATATAAGACAGATAATAAACATACATAGATAAATACATAATTGGGGAAGATTCATTGTATCATTTTTCCATGTAATCATTTGACCTCATACTGTAAATAAAAAGTTTGTTTCTTTTATACACCTTATAGTTTTAATAAACACATTTTGCTCACAGAAATAAGTGTATTTCTTATTTCTTTTAACTTCAGTTGTAGGCCCAGAATTTTATATGTTATGTTCAGCTATCCATTTATAAAACCTTGACCATGTGTCCTCAAAGTCTTCTTTGTTATTTCCTCTCAACATTGAAGTTAAGTTATCCATCTCTACTGTTTCCAGCATCTTATTTATAACTTCTTCCTTTGAAGGAGCTTCACTTCTTCTCCAATGTTTAGCATATAATATTCTTGCCGCTGTTACAATGTGTATAATATTGTATAATATGATAAATATGTATAATAAAATAAACAACTTGGTTTTTATATTTCTCTGGTGATATATTCAATAAAAACAATTATGGTGTATAAGGTACAGTAGTTTTTAAACACTTTTTGTAAAAGTTCATGTATCCAACTACAGTATTTTTTTTACGTTATCACAAGCCCACCACATATGGAAAACTGAACCAACAGTATTTTTACACATCCAACAATCATTTAGTAAGTCAGGGTAAAACTTAGCTAATTTATCTGGGGTAATATACCATCTGTAAAACATTTTGTATATGTTTTCTTTATATGAAGTCACTTCAGTGATCTTTACATTTATTTTCCATACACGTAACCATTGGTCTAAGTCAATATTATGGCCTAGGTTTTGTGCCCATTTAACCATACAGTTTTTAACTATTTCATCTTGTGTTTTACCTTATAACATTATTGTATACAATTTCTTAATCAGTTTAACATCAGCACATAGCAATATCTTATCCATTTCTGTTATATTTGCATAAAACCCCAATGGTTTATCTTTAGCAAATCTCAACTCTATTTGTACCCTTTCCCTCCAACTTCTATTAGTTTCTTGTTCTTCAAGTCTTTCTGTTGATTTTAATTCATGTTTATTGCCTAAAAAATCCTCATATCTCAACAACATATTTTTTGCAATACATTAGGATTTGTGAAAGCTTCAAGTGGTGAAACCCATTTAGTTATCTTGGTATAAAATAATCTTTTAATAATCTCCCATACTATCAATAAGGATTTCCTAATCACATGTTGTTTAAAATAGCTGTGTGTATCTGATTTTCCATACCAGATAAATGCATGCCAACCCACTAACAGATCATGTCCCTCCAAAGTTAATACTCTAGTATTTTCTAATGTGATCCATTCCTTTAACCACATCAGTGCTGCTGCTCTAATTCAGCTCTTTCTTTGGCATCTTGTAGGGCCTTCATTTTTATTCTTGTTTTTTTATTCTGCCATATAAATTGTGCCATTACTTTATCAAGATCTTTAAAATGCTGTTGATTTTGGAGAACTGGTATTGTTTGAAATAAGAAGATCAGTCGTGGAAGAATATTCCTCTTTATTGTAGCTATTCTACCCATCAAGGATATTTGTAGTTTTTTTAGCTCAGTAGGCATATTTTTTTTTCTTTTTCTTCATCATCTTTTAAGATTTTTGTATATCTTTTTCCTTTCCTTTTCTTAATTTATATGCTAGCCAACTTGTTGACTTATTAGCATTTTCAAAAAAGTTTTGCTTTGCATAAGTATTTTTAGCTATTTCTTCTGTCAATAAGCAGTTCATTTCGTGCTGCAAAAACTTTAATTTCACTCTTAAGTGCTCAGCTGAAGTGTCTTGTTTTAACTTATCTTCCTGTTTCCTAATCTGTTCTTTAATTTGCAAGAATTTTTCCATTTTTTGTTTTTTCATATGTGCTGTGTCTCTAAGTATCCAACCTCTGGCATATGCCTTAAACGCATCCCATACTGTTCTAATAGAAATATCTGGTTGTATATTTTGCTGAAAAAGACATTTGAAATTCTTTTTTTGACTCCATCACAAATTTTGCATTTTTCAGTAAAAGTGTATTAAGAGTCCATCTACTTTTCTTTGGAGCATCTTGCCATGTAAGCATGAGAAGATTATTGTCTATAAATGTTGCTGGTAAAATTTCCACTTCCAGTAAATCATTTATAATTGTTGAAGAGATCCAAGACATTTCTATCCTTGACCATGATTTACGCCTTGCTGAATAAAAGGTGTAATCCTTCTTTTTTTGGATTACTAGTTTTCCAAGCATCAATCACATTATGTTCTTCTGCAAATTGTAAAAACCTATTAGGGAGTTCATTTCCTTGCTTCTGTTTTCCAGTTGTTGTCTTTCTATCTAGAAGCCTATCAAAAACAGCATTGTAATCTCCAATCAGACAGATCTCATCATAGTTTTGTTTAGTAACAAATTCCTTTTTTTTTAAAATACAATTTATTATTGGATATATCACATGTTCATACAATTTAAGCAAACCAATACATATCCATTTTTCTTTCTCCCTCTCCCCCCCAAACAAGGCTTCCCGCACTGCTCCAACCCCCTTGATATTTCCCTTGTACAATTACATTTACTACTAAACATATTTCTTTTACTAATGGTAACAATTCAAAGATCTGAGTCTCTTTCCACTTCTCCTCAATAACTGTCAAAACAAATCAAACCACGTTTTACGTCCCAATTCTTCAACAAGTATTCTTGAAAGTCTTTCCAGTCTCCGAAAAAGGTTTCGTCTTCTTCGTTGTTTAATTTTCTTGTTAATTTGTCCATTTCTGCCATAAACAACGTCTTTTTAATCCATTCCCATGTTTCAGGTACTTTATCTTGTTTCCAACATTGAGCAAAAGTCAGTCTAGCTGCTGTAATCAAGTACCATAATAGTGTTCTCTTGGCTACATTTATTTCTTCCATTTTAAGACCTAACAATAACATCTGTGGGTCTTTCTTAAAAGTACATTTCAAAATTTTTTGTATCTCATTGTGGATCTCAGTCCAATACTTTACTGCTTTATCACATGTCCACCACATATGGTAAAAAGACCCTTCATGTTTCTTACATTTCCAACATTTGTTAGACATACTTTCATTTATAATAGCAATTTTTTTAGGCGTCATATACCATCTATACATCATTTTATAACAATTCTCTTTAACATTTACACACGTTGAAATTTTCATTGATTTTTTCCACAAGTATTCCCAAGATGACATTAATATCTCATTATTAACATTTACTGCCCATTTTATCATTTGCTCCTTTACAACCTCATCCTCAGTATACCATTTCAATAACACCTTGTACAGTTTAGAAATCATTTTTTTATCTTTCTCAAGCCATACAGTTTCAATTTCAATATTCTTTTCTCTAAAACCATGTTCTCTTTTATCGGTCTTAAATAGATCATAAATCTGTCTATACTTCAACCAATCATATTCAAATTCAACATCAAATCTATCTTTTAACACAAAATTTTTCCCTTCAAATTTTAAAAGACTTTTATAGGGTAGCCAATCTAACCCTTGATTTCTTGAATACGGATTAATTACTTCAGCTGGTACAATCCAAAGTGTTTAGTAACAAATTCCTGAAGTAATTTGAATTTTTTCTTGATGTTGATTGGGTGCATATGTATTTACCATGAAGGTCCTTTTACCTGGAGTTGCTGTGAATTAAATGTGGGACCTTAAACAGAGAATCAAAGCAGAGAATTCTTACTACAGAGGATCCAAGCAGTCAAGCCTTTAAGCTCGACTTTGGATTCTGTGCCTGCCGTATGTACCATTCTTTTTTCTTTGGTGTATTTATTCTGCAGCTACAAACTTTCCCCTGCTGTCCAGTTTGAACCATGCAGCAGGAGAAGAGAGCACAGATCTGCACCTGTGGGAAGCCATCAGGGGACTAAGAAATGATAAGTGTGGAAATACTGAGCCCTAAGGGTTACTTAAAACTGGGATACTATTGTCCACCTGATCAGACACTTGAGGCTGAGCTTGAGATTTATTTATTTATTTATTTATACCTTCGCACCTACCGAACTGGGGGCGGGGGTGTGTGTGACTAGGTATTAACCTGAATAGAAAAACCCCACACCACCGAGTGTTACAATCAGCTGCCTCCAATGCCAAAAAGAAGGAGGGGGGATAGGCGCACCACCGACGAACCCAATAGGAGCCAGAAACCACCCCAGAGGCATCCGCTAAAAGCCTCAATACCAGCCTGCCACACAAACCTCCCAGGCTAAACCCCCTCACACAAACACACAGCGCCCCAGCTGAGAAGCCCAGAAGCCAAACCATGCTGAAGCAAGAGCCCGCTCAAAACAGCGACGCTCCCATTGCCTGTGCACCCGCCGGGCTTCTCAAGGTCTAGCGTACAAAGTCCATCAGATTCATCTTCTCACATAGACTTCCAAACTTTTCTCAAGGAAGTGGCTAGGTGAGTACATCTGTTGGACCGTATTCCAACTCAAGAAGCCCTTCTTCTTGCATGATCCTTACTAGGTGGTGCTTCGTATTCGTGTGTTTAGTGTTTCTGCTGTGGATAAATACTCAGTGTCAGTTTAGGACACAACTACTGTTTGTGGTCCCAGCACAAAGGGGAGAAGGGGGGAGGTTGCCAGAGGGTGAAGGAGGGGTTCCTTTGCTCCCCATGTCCCATTAACCTGTTTTATGGCCCAAGTCTGAATAACACACATACAACTTGGTTTGACTAAAGTGGAGTAAATTGGCCACAACTTTATTGCTGTGCTGTCCATTGTGTTCAGATGCACTGCTTCTGTATGCTGTGCTTCATTGTTCTCTGTTGGTGCGGATTCACTGATATCTACTTCCTTATTTCTCCCTTTCATCAGTGTAGATCACATCTTGACTGTTTCTGGATTGACTATTCTGTATCCTTTGCATCCAAGTGCATATAGCCAACAGAAACGCCTTCTTCTGCTCTAAGATCCATCTCGGTCTGCTTTTCTGTAGGAATGAAAGTGGAGGCCTTTGATCCAAGCACTTGTAGATGATTCAGTCTGGGTTTGTGCCCATACTACAGTTCAAATGGTGTACTACTTGCACCTTTAGTAGGTAATCTGTTTTGCAGGTAGGTAGTACCATACAATCTGATGATCAAAGAAAGTGAAAGCGGCATGCAGTGTATAGGGTACTTTGTGAACCAGGAGCTTCTCTCTTGGTTCTCCTGCCAAGTCTGCAGGGGCTTCAGGCCTCAAGTTGGCAAGGAGCAGCTTATTTACTTTGACAGGACTCAAAGCACTCTGCTCTTTAAAGGCTCACCTCTTCAGTCTCTGGCTCAGCTCTGGGGAAGGGGAGGGAGTCACCCATTAACAACGCTGCTCCACACTTCAGCTTTTGGGAAGCCCAACAAAGTTTATTGAAGATGATTTAAAAAATAACAAATCACTGCATGGTGACAGTGAAAAAGCAAACGTGCCAGCATCAACAAGTTTCAAGTTCTCAGACCCATCTTTAAGACCAGTTTTATTCAGGTACAAGCTCTCCCTCCTCTGCAAGGACAGATCTGCACGTTCCCCCTCCCAATAGCTAGCAATCCAGAACAGTCCAGTGGAGCCTGAGCGGTGTGTGTTGCCTTCTGACACACTTCCGGTGATGTCAGGGGGTGCGGCATATGCAAATAAGTTATGCTAATGACCTCCTGCACCTCTTTTTCTATGAAATGACCCCTGTTCTTAACCAATACTGAACTATAGTTTCAGAACCGTTTGATGTACCTGGAGTAACCATAGTGGAATGGCCTGTGTCTGAATGGTCACACTAACCACATTCATTTTGATTCATCCAAGTTTTTGTGTGATATATAAACATAGGATAGTGTAACATGTGGGAGAGGCACACCACCTTAAAGTTCACAATCATAGCGCTGTGATATTTCTAATACCTTCACCCTCAAAAATGGTGGGGTCAAATCCACATGGAAATTTTGCCTTACATGTTACATTATAGGAGTGGGAGAGAAACACACAAATTTACTGAAAATATCTAGTAATCTCATTTTGCAAATGAATGAATGCTAAGAATGAAATAGAGCCATTTCAGTTACAAAACGATAGTTCATTGTGGAAACCAAAATGAGTTCTGCAGTCCACTCCAGGATGCACAAGTGGGCCACGCTGGCTTAATTGTGCTTACCTGGTTTGGCATGTGCAAGCTGAGGATGTAGGAGGCCACTTCACAGGCTCTAAGCCTCTTCCTCAGCTAACGGCTGGTGTTTTCACCAATTGCCACCAATTGCCACTTGCAACAGATGTATACATGCCACTTAATAAATAAATAAAAACACAGGTAGACAGTCATCTGAAGTTTGAGGAGTGGGTGGAAGCTGAGAGTGCAAAGACATTTGTTCAGTGGGTAAACATTGTGACCTCTGTTAACATGTCTTTCTGTGGTCTCAATTCTATGAACTGGACCTCAGTAGGGTCTGGAAGAGGTGAAGGAGGGATTTTGAGTAAGAGGTACTGTTGTATTAGTAGAAAGATACAGGTAACATAATTCACACTAGAGGCATGGAAATATTGATGGGTGAGTTTTTCTTGTCCGCAGGATACCTATGCACTTTGCAACTCAGGTACCAGGGCTGGGAAAGACCACCATTTGGGACCGCAGCGTCCCAGTGAAACTTGGAGCAGGCAAAGTGAGGCTAGAGGGACTATCAGGCAGCTTCATGTGGTCATCTTGTTTGGGAACAACAAATGCATATTTTGTAAACATTCATACACATCGAAATGGAATAACTTTAAAGGATCTGTCCCCTTGCTGAACTATAAAAAAATAAAGGAACAAAGTGAGTCTCAAAAATACATCTTCTCCAGCCATGCACCTGCGCATGGAGCCACACACAGTGTCAAGGATGCTGCAGAGGCAGTACTTTCACTCATCATGATGAAAATCATGGTGATTTAGTCTCCCACTTACCAACACTCAGGAGTCCTTTGCTAACATCACCTTTGAAGGTAATTATATTAAAATCAAAATCAAGAATATTGCACAGTAATTTGTCAAACAGACATTGAAACAGCTGGTGCTTAAATATCTCCTGAGACCTTGGGAGGGGGGAAGCTGCGCTGCTGTTGTGCGGTTCAGTGTCGTCCCCTTGGGCCAGCACCCAGCAATGGGCTATATCTGTATAAGTGCAGTCTCTTGCCTTGCTGGTGTTGCAAGGAGTTTTGTACTTCTTGTAGTCAAGCTGGACAAGGGAAGCGGCTTTAGTGGGCATTCCCAGGATGACCCTGCTGCTGTTGCTGCTCTTTGGGCTGCTGCCCCATTTCTCCTTCCACGTTCTGAAGGCAAAGTGCCCCTTCCATATGATAACTGAACGAAGAACCCCACTGAATTATTACAGACCGGGGGACTTGGTCATCGGTGGAATCACCTCTACAGCAATCACTATGCTTAGGCCACAGAATTTCTACGAGCCTCCATTTATTAGATTTTATGCGTAAGTAATGACGTGTTGATGAATTCAATGCTACTCTACCCGATTCTGCTCTTGCTATTTACCATGCACAATCCCTGTTGTCTGGGATCTGCCCTTAGAAAGTTGTATCCCTCTTTTATCTGATTACCATTAATACTGGAACTGATGAATGTTTGGTCTGATTCAGCAGAGCACTTCTGATGTCCTTATGTTTCTGTTTTATCGTTGGGGGAGATTTGTATGAACAGTAAGCCACCCCTTATGCCAAAACTGTCACTTAACATGCTGCAACTGGTGAGATCATTCTCAATAATTAATCATGACAATCTTTTAGGACTGTAAGCTTTTGCCTCTGGTAAGACCTTTCTTGGGAGGGAAGGCAGCATGTTATAGCCTGATTTTGTCAGAACTCGGAAGCTGAGCAAGGTCAGTACTTGGATGGCAGACCAACAAGGAAGACGCTGCAGAGAAAGGCAATGGCAAGCCACTTCTGCTTCTCATTGTCTTGTAAGCACCTTGCTGAGGTTGTCATAAGCCAGCTGCGACTTGACAGCATTTACCTAGGTCAAGATAATGCTTCTAGCTAATCTAGATATGAAATGCCAGTTCAGCATTCCTCGATTCTCATGTAGAACTGCATAGTTGATCGTAAGCGCAAAAATACTCATTATGAAACACCATCTGAAGCATTCTTAATCTTTAAAGGAGAGAAACTGGTATGGTCAAAAGAGACCCTGGTCAGAATGCAAGTCGCCCTTCTTTCAGCCTTTACTGGGTTGTTTTGAGTATTAAACGAAGAGCTATAAGAACAGAAGAAATGTCCTGTTGGATCAGACCAATAATATATCTACGAAAGCTGAAAAAAAGGGGGGAAAGGGAAGGGGAAACTCAACCCAAAATCACACTGCGAACCAAGGGGGCCAAGCTGACTAATATAATATAAACATAGAAATTTATTAAGGTGTACACTTGTTAAAATAGCTTCTGATTAAAATTTTTCAGTATCAGACGTATAAAAACATACAAATACTCATACAAAAGATGTGTCAACACTATACAACTGAAGACCAAACGCGTTTTGGCCCCAAAGGGCCTTCCTCAGTGGTCACTAATACAAATATATCATTGACACACATTCATAGACATATATACATATATCCACACCAGGTGTTGTAACCTGAAATTATAAGGGGGGGGAAGCCAAATTATTTTATATTCTCAAATTATATGCCAAATTTTAATTAAAAATTGCTTCTTACAAAAGTAGTTACCTTATATGGTTGTACAGGTATTACAGAAATTAATACTGGGCCATAGGTATATTTATTGCAGTCTCACCAGTATTTCTATATTAAAGGGAAAGTAATAAAGTTATGAATTTGCTATAATTACATCCATTCGTATCTTAAATTTAGTAAAATTTAAATATAAAATAAATTGGTCAACCAACCTAGTAATCAGAATTTCGTAGTTATGAATGTGTGCCACTCCATCAAAGCAAAGATACTGTTACACACTGCTACAATGGCTACCATATATATACACACTAGGGGTGATGCAATCACCAACTGACATTGCACACTGCCCATAAGAAGACATACAGGATGGGATGGAATATGAAGTCAAGGGAAATACAGAGCTTCTGGCTGGGGGGGAATCAGAATACAATTTTTCTTTTTTGCCAAAACAGATGAGAGTTATCACAAACAGCAAGTCCAGTCCACCTCTTCATTTAATCCAAATGGAGCCCATGTCTGTAACTGATGAATCCAGAACAACTCTCTTCTCAGGAGTACTTTGCACATGTTCGAAGTCCTCTTCTGCACAGTCTGAACAATCCAGAATTTTAGTTGTCTATCTAAATGGCCCATGTCCAGAAAATGATTCACCAAAGGAGCAGAGCGCTTTTGCAATCTGATACAACTCCGGTGTTCACCTATTCTGACTTTTACAGGTCTAGATGTTTGTCCCAAATACAGAAGACCACATGGGCACTGGATAGCATAGACCACCCCCTCGCTCTGACAGTTGTTGTTGTTCAGTCGCACAGTCGAGTCCGACTCTTTGTGACCCCATGGACCAGATCACGCCAGGCCCTTCTGTCCTCCGCTGTCCGCCGAAGTTTGCTCAATTTCATGTTCGTTGCATAGATGACACTGTCTAACCATCTCATCCTTTGCCGTCCCCTTCTTCTTTGACCTTCAATCTTTCCCAGCATCAGGGTCTTCTCCAGTGAATGCTCCCTTCTCATTTGGTGGCCAAAGTATTTGAGCTTCAGCTTCAGGATCTGGCCTTCCAGGGAACAGTCAGGGTTGATTTCTTTTAGGATTGACTGATTTGATCTCCTTGCAGTCCAAGGGACTCTCAAGAGTCTTCTCCAGCACCATAGTTCAAAAGAATCTATTCTTCGGCGCTCGGCCTTCCTTATAGTCCAACTCTCGCAGCCATACATTACTACGGGGAATACCATTGCTTTGACCATGCGGACTTTTGTTGGCAGGGTGATGTCTCTGCTTTTTATCATGCTGTTTAGGTTTGCCATCGCTTTCCTCCCAAGGAGCAGGCGTCTTTTAATTTCATGGCTGCAGTCACCATCTGCAGTGATCTGGGATCCTAGGAACGTGAAGTCTGTCACTACTTCTACGACTTCCCCTTCTATTTGCCAAGGAGTGATGGGGCCAGATGCCATGATCTTAGTTTTTTTGATGTTGAGCTTCAAGCCCACTTTTGCGCTCTCTCCTTTCACCCTGAGCAAGAGGCTCTTTAGGTCCTCTTCACTTTCTGCCATCAGAGTGGTATCGTCTGCATATCTGAGGTTATTGATCTTTTCCCCAGCAATCTTAACTCCCGCTTGTGATTCATCCAGGCCAGCATTTCGCATGATGTACTCTGCATATAAAGTAAATAAGCAAGGTGACAATATACATCCTTGTCGTACTCCTTTTCCTATGCTAAACCAATCAGTTGTTCCATATCCGGTTCTAACTGTTGCTTCTTGACCCTTATACAGGTTTCTCAGGAGACATGTCAGGTGGTCCGGTACTCCCATCTCTTTAAGAACCTGCCATAATTTATTGTGATCCACACAATCAAAGGCTTTAGCATAGTCAATGAAGCAGAAGTAGATGTTTTTCTGGTACTCTCTTGCTTTCTCCATAATCCAGCGAATGTTGGCAATTTGATCTCTAGTTCCTCTACCTCTTCGAAACCCAGCTTGTACTTCTGGCAGTTCTCTATCCACGTACTGTTGGAGCCTAGCTTGCAGGATTTTGAGCATGACCTTGTTAGCGTGTGAAATGAGTGCAATTGTGCGATAGTTTGAACATTCCTTGACATTGCCCTTCTTTGGGATTGGAATATACACTGACCTTTTCCAATCCTGTGGCCACTGTTGTGTTTTCCAAATTTGTTGGCAAATTGAGTGCAGCACTTTAACAGCATCTTCTTTTAAGACTTTGAATAACTCAGCTGGGATATCATCACCTCCACTAGCTTTGTTGTTAGTAATGCTTTCTAAGGCCCATTTAACTTCGCTTTCCAGGATGTCTGGCTCGAGGTCAGTGATTATACCATCGTGGTGGTCAAGGACATTGAGGTCCTTCTTGTATAGTTCTTCTGTGTATTCTTGCCATCTTTTCCTAATCTCTTCTGCTTCTGTTAGGTCCCTACCGTTTTTGTCCTTTATCATGGCCAGCTTTGCATGGAACGTTCCCTTGATTTCTCCAATTTTCTTGAAGAGATCTCTAGTCCTTCTGACAGTTACTGAATGTCTTAATAGAGTAAGTTCTTGTTTTTGCAGTATTCTGAAAAGACTCCTTGCTGTCAGCACAATAACACTGGGCACAGTTACCACAAGCAAAAAAACCTCTTGGAATGTTCCTCCGCTCAAACACCTGGTGTCCTTCTCTACTACTGGTTAGAAGTAGTTTGCCGAAAGAGAAGGACACCAGGTGTTTGAGTGGGAATCCAAAGTAGAGCTTAAAGGCTTGACTGCTTGGATCCTCTGTAGTAAGAATTCTCTGCTTTGATTCTCTGTTTAAGGTCCCACATTTAATTCACAGCAACTCCAGGTAAAAGGACCTTCATGGTAAATACATATGCACCCAATCAACATCAAGAAAAAAATTCAAATTACTTCAGGAATTTGTTACTAAACAAAACTATGATGAGATCTGTCTGATTGGAGATTACAATGCTGTTTTTGATAGGCTTCTAGATAGAAAGACAACAACTGGAAAACAGAAGCAAGGAAATGAACTCCCTAATAGGTTTTTACAATTTGCAGAAGAACATAATGTGATTGATGCTTGGAAAACTAGTAATCCAAAAAAAGAAGGATTACACCTTTTATTCAGCAAGGCATAAATCATGGTCAAGGATAGAAATGTCTTGGATCTCTTCAGACCCGAGAGTGCCACATGACGGAGTGAGCTCCCGTCTCTAGTTCCAGCTTCTGCCAACCTAGCAGTTCGAAAGCAAGAAATTGCAAGTAGATCAATAGGTACCACTTTGGTGGGAAGGTAACAGCGTTCCGTGCACCGTGGTGTTTAGTCATGCCAGCCACATGACCACGGAAACGTCTTCGGACAGCGCTGGCTCTTCGGCTTTGAAACGGAGATGAGCACCGCAACCCTAGAGTCGGATTCGACTGGCTTTCAAGCAAGGGAACCTTTACCTTTACCTTTACTTACACCTTAAAAAATTTCTATGTTTATATTATATTAGTCAGCTTGGCACAATAATATATCTATTTCAGCATCCTGTTCCCCATAGTGATGTACAGGATGCTCTACAAGCAAAGCATAGAGGTAAAATCTCCCCTTTATGGTACCCTCCAGCAAATAGCATTCAGAGGCAGATTGCCACATATCCCACTCTGAGACCCTTGGAAGAAAAGTGTGATATATGGACAAAAGCCAATGGAGAATGGGCCAGTACAGAAAAACAAGAAATACAGCATAGAGTAGACAGAGGAGAGCCTTCAGCATGCTCAGGCAATAATCACTGAAAATATTAACCCTGTTAAGAACACAAGAACATAAGAAGAGCCCGCTGGATCAGGCCAGTGGTCCATCTAGCCCAGCATCCTGTCTCACACAGTAGCCAGCCAGTTCTTCTGATCAGCCAACAACAGGGAATAGAGGCCCAGACCTTCCCTTCAGTCACCATGGCTAGTAGCCATCAACAGACCTATCCTCCATGAATCTATCAAATCCTCCTTTAAAGCTGTGTATTTCTGTGCCCATCACTACATCCTCTGGCAGTGAATTCCACATTTGAATCACTCTCGAAGTAAAGAAGCATTTTCTTTTGTCCATTCTGAATCTACTGCCATCAACTCCATTGGATGCCCTTGACTTCTAATATTTTGGGAGAGAAAGAAAGTTTATCTTTGTCAGCCCTCTCCACCCCTTGAATAACTTTATAAACCTCTATCACGTCCCGCCCCACTTCTGTTTTGTGTCTTGCAACTCCCGGACTCTTCAGACTTTCCGCACAGGGAAGGTGCTCCAACCTCCTAATCATCTTCGTTGCCCTCCTCTGCACTTTTTCCAGCGCAGCAATGTCCTTTTTGAGATACAGTTATCAGAACTGTACACAATATTCCAAATGAAGGGGCACCATAGATCTATACAGGGGCATTATAATACCAGCCATTTTATTTTCAATCCCTTCCTAATAATCTCTTACCCAGAGCTGGCCTTTTTTCACCACTGCAGCACGAAGGGCTGACAGTTTCATTGAGCTATCCACTACCACCCCGAGATCTTTTCCCCTCCCAGTCTCAACCAATTCAGACCCCATTAGCCTATATTTGCAGTCTGGATTTTCTTTTTTTGTCTCCGTGTGCATCACCTTACACTTACCAGCACTGAACTTCAGTTGCCACATTGTCGCCTACTCTCAGTCAGCCTTGGTTTTCACCATCCTGAATAATTTTGTGTCATCGGCAAACTTGGCCACTACACTACTCACCCCTACTTCCAGATCATTGATGTATAAATTCAATAGTACTGGCCCCAATACCCATCCTTGTGGGATCCCACTGCTTCCTTTCCTCCATTGTGAGAACTGCCCATTCCTACTTTTTGCTTCCTGTCATTTTACCACTTTTTAAACCATATGAGAACTCGTCATTGTATTCCATTGGCTGCTAAGTTTACTCAGGAATCTTTGGTGAGGCAGCTTGTCAAACACCTTTTGAAAGTCCAAGTATATAATGTTTACCAGGTCACTGTTGTCTACTGGCTTGTTCAGTTTCTCAAAGATCTCCAAACAGTTGGTGAGACAGGTCTTCTCTTTGCAGAAGCCATGTTGATTTGCCCTCAGCAGGCTTTGTTCCTCTATCATTCTTTACAGTTGCTACTAATTTGCCTGGAAGAGATGTTAGGCTGACTGGCCTGTAATTTCTTGGTTCTCCTTTGGATCCCTTTTTCAAAAATTGGTGTACTGTTTGCTAATCTGGTGCAGCAGCTGAATTTTTTGATAAATTACATATACGGCTTAGTAGATCAACTATTTTACATTTGAGTTCCCTAAGAACTCTCAGGTGTATGCCATCTGGACCTGGAGACTGATCAGTCTAGTGCCTCATCTCTGTTCTCAATTTGGCTCAGTTCTTCAGGCTCCCTTCCTAAAATTAGGGATTGTGGCAGCGGTAAACACACCACACTTTCCACAGTCAACATATATCATTTAAGCAACATTTTTTGCACTTCTCCCACCACGGAAAGGGGATAAGCTCCCTGCTTGGTCCACCCCACTGCCCCACCTGTCCCTTATAGATGCCAAGATGTTCTGCTGCAGATTCCACAAGATGATGTCATAGGCTTGATCCGAAAGGTGGACACCATTGGCCCTGTACAGGTGTGGAGGGCAAGGGTGTTTGGGTGCCTAACAGATGTGCCACTGATGGCAGCAGCCCTGCGACACACCTCACCATTAACCATATATTCACACCTTTGTGCTGCCCCCCCCCATACTGCATGCAAGTAGAGTGGCTCTGTATTCCCACCAGCCACAGCCAAATCCTGTCCCCTTCTCACTACTTCTTCACAGGGAAAGGATGGAACAGTTTTGTTAGGGGAAGGGTTTGAAATTTGTTTCTACTTCACATGTGCATTTATTTCCTTTCTGTAGTGCCTCTGTTTTTATTTACCTGATTTAACTTGGTTCGCTTTCTGCTCATTTAATACATTTCTAGTTTAAGAAGCTTATTCCCCTTCATGTTGTTTGAGTGTTGGTCTGTATCTCTACCTTCGTAGGCATAGGTCACGATCTTGGGAATTAACACCCCACAGGGCATGTGTTTTATTTTTGCTAGCAGAAGGATGCTTCTACAAGGATGCTAGCTACAAGGGCTGCACAAGTCTGAGTGATTTCAGTGACTCTGGCAGTGGCTCTCCAAGGTCTCCAGGAGAAGTCTTCCATACCACCTACTAACTCATCCTTTAAACTGGAGATGCCAGGAATTGAACCTGGGACCTGCAGTGTGCAAACAGATGCTCTACTACTGAGCCACAGCCCTTCTCATTATTACTGCAAACCAGGACTGTGCGTTAAGATTAAGCAACAGGCACCCTGGAGGTCCCGGGGATGTTTTATTTGCTCCAGACCCCTTAATCTGTACCTCCTCAGCTTCCAGTTGCGTGGCTATACCCAGCTTTCGCCACTTGATGGGTCTGCCATGTTTCCCAGCAGGGTTTATATTGGATGGAAAATGAGGGTTTTCACATTCCAAACAGAAATGTATACCATCCAGTTTGTTAGCCGAACTGCTTATCTACGCAGTGGCTGACTAACTTTTGAGGTCTTTTTGCCAATGTATACAGAGAAACCGGTTTCCGTCGGCTGAGAAGCCTATTTCTTCAAGGAATGATGCTTGACAAAGGTTTCTTAATTTGAATCAAGATTCTCTTTACTGAAGGTTCTTATCATTACAGTCATACAAAAACAGATACACACACACATACATTCAAGTTCCTTTTAGATACAATAGAAATAGAAAACAATATTGGGATTTAAGCTAAAGGTATGTCTTCAGGAGGGGGAAAAGCAATTATACTTATCTGCTCCAGGAGATGTTGGTTCTTCCAGTGCTCAGGAACAAGGATTGTTTCTAACTAAGGATTCCTTACTTTTGCTGCACACATATAGGCCAGCTATATGTGTGAGGGTTCCTTGGTCGCGACTCCAAGTTACCACAATAAGTTACCTTGTTGGTAAGGGGAGCAATCTTGCCCTGTTCTACTTCTTCCTCTTCCTCTCCTGAACCTGAACGCTTGAACTAACTTGAACTAACTTGAACGCTTGAACTAACTAACAAAAGGTTGCACCCCGTTTTATCAGTTAGTCTGGGGGCTGGCTTGGGGTGTTTCTGGGTCCATCCCATCCCTATACCATTGGCTAAAGGATGTGGGGGTTCCCTCCTCCTAAGGTGGGGCAATGCTGAAAATCTACACCTTACTACAAGGGAGGTTTGGTCAAGGTGTCAAGATGGGTTGGCATGGAAACCTTTAGGTATGTAGATGGATCTGGCCAGATCTTCATACATGCAAATGCCAAGCATCCTGTGGGTTACATGCGAGGTAGAGATTCCTCAATGGTGGGAAGGCTGTTGTTTTTACATTCTGTGGAAAAGACCGTAATGGAGATGCTAATGGAGATGCTTCTTGCTCCCAAAGGCTGCTGGGTAAATGTGTAAGATGCGTCTGTGACCTCATTTGCATGGAGATACAGGCTGTGTGGTACCTCATTTTACAGAGAGAGTCACATTAACTCAAGCATACATTCTCCCAAAGCAAAGACTCTTGCTGGCACCATTCCTGGTGTGCATGCAGGTCAGAAAATTACAAATAAAAGCATTTTCAAAGTTCACCTCCTAACAAGTTGCTGGGCAACTTTTTGTGCAT
>JAPDNY010001219.1:0-17928 GCA_029375565.1 Gekko gecko | reverse complement strand
CTTCCTTCCTTCCTTCCTTCCTTCCTTCCTTCCTTCCTTCCTTCCTTCCTTCCTTCCTTCCTTCCTTCCTTCCTTCCTTCCTTCCTTCCTTCCTTCTCTGACAGTTTCTGAATCCAGGAGGTATTGTCAGGGGAAGGCCTTGGCCTCTGTGCCCTGCTTGTTGGCCCTCCAGAGGAGCTGGTTGGCCACAGTATGAGACAGGATGATGGACTAGATGGACCTCTGTCTGATCCAGCAGAGGACTTTTTAGGTTCTTATCAGGGGAAGACTTTTGCCTCTACACCCTGTTGTTGGCTGTGCAGAGTAACCGGCTGGCCACAGTGTGAGACAAGATGCTGGACTAGATGGACCACTGGGCTGATCCAGCAGGGCTCTTCTAACGTTCTCATGTTCTGTAGTTTTGATACAATCAAGAACATTAATGGGACCAGATCTACTTGTGGGTTGGTGCAGCCTATTGAGGTCAAATGTCCATTTCTGAAGAACCTGGAAATGAATATTTCCTAGAGTTGCCACCCTCCAGGTGATGCCTGGAAATCTCCTGCTATTGCAACTGATCTCTGGATGACCAAGATCAGTTCCCCTGGAGGAAATGGCTGCTTTGGAGGGTGGACTCTGTGGCATTGTACCCTGCTGCTGAGGTCCCTCCTCTCCTCAACCCTGTCTTCCCCAGGCTTCACCCCCAAACATCTAACCCAGAGCTGGCAACTCCAGTATTTTCCCCTCTCCCAATTTGCCTCTCTCTCCCCCCAATTTGTGGGTTGCAGTTGGAGAGCGCTGGCTCAGTCTTCATCAAGCTCCATCCCTTGCAGTAATTTACAATCTGGCATTTTTGGCGCAAATGGATACCGTTTGTGATGAATTATTAATGCCAAAGAGGCGTGGGCCATACGCTCCACCCTATGCCTCTGATGCTTTTGAAGCAGCATGTAGTGCGCTGCACAGGCACACAAAAATGAAATGCCAGACACCTCGCAGTTTCAGAGACAACAGAAGAGGACGGGCTTCTCCTCCTCCTTTCCTTGTAAAGCTTATGATAAATGAAGCATCTTCTGCAGAGACCATTTTTCCAGCTTGGCACAATGAATGGGGTGGGTGGTCCCGGGAGGACATTCAGGAGTAAATGAAAACCAGAAGGTTGCAATGCATCATGCCGCCACGCCCAAAATGGTTCCACTGGACAGTTGAGATCCATGCCGGCTCCACTGTCAGAGACGAGCACCACAGCCAATTATTCGTGGAACTCTAAATAACAAGAGGCACAGTGGTGCAGGCCCTAGGGGATCAGGCAAAGTCCAAGAAGACCAGGTTTCAATCCTCGCTTGCTCGTGGGTCAGTTGTTGTTGTTGTTGTTGTTGTTATTATTATTATTATTATTTAATGTATACCCTGCCCTATCCCAAGATTTATTTTCTTGTGGCCTAACTGACCTCACAGGGTTGTTTTGTGGGGAGAACTGTGTGTACCAGTGTGGTGTAGTGGTTAAGTGTGCGGACTCTAGTCTGGGAGAACCGGGTTTGATTCCCCACTCCTCCACTTGCAGCTGCTGGATGACCTTGGGCAAGCCATAGTTCTGTCAGAGTTGTTCTTGAAAAAGAGCAGTTTCTGTCAGAGCTCTCCCAGCCCCACCTACCCCACAGGGTGTCTGTTGTGGGGAGGGGAAGGGAAAGGAGTTTGTAAGCCACTCTGAGACTCAGAGTGAAGGACGGGGTATAAATCCAATCTCTTCTTCTACCATCATGCTCTCCTTGAAGGACTGGGATAAAAATCTTAATACATTGAAGAAAGGTGGGTGAATATTATTACCTAAAACAGGGGTCCCCAGCTTTTTTGACCCTGTGGGCACATTTCGCATTCCAACACAGGGTGGTGGGCCCAACCACAAAATGGCTGCCAGAAGAGGCAGAGGCAGACACAAATGCCAGAGAATCGAGTTACACACAGCTCTTTTACCGTTCAACCTTTCAGGCAGAAGGCCTGTTTAACAGGATGCCTTTTAAAAGGAACGTCTTGTTTTAAAACTGTTCCTTGGGTGCACACAGGTTAGCTTCCATCACACCGTGAAGATCTTTGTGCTGTGGTGGCAGCTTTTGAAAGCTCTGCTCAGGCATTCCAATCACCAAGAGCCAATCGGAAGCCTTGCTGGGCAGGAGTCACACCTGGCCACACCCACTTTCTAAGAACACTTGGCAGGCACCAGGAAAGGAGATGGCAGGCAGCATGGCCCCCACCGACACCACGCTGGGCACCCCTGACCAAGGCTCCCTCTAAGCTGTGGAGTCCTGTGAGCAAAAATTCTATTTTCTGAGCTCCTGGCATTATTGTTGTGTGCAGGTGATTTGGCTACTGCATAGATTAGTTTGCTCTGGAGCCATCCTTCCTGAGCCAAGGCAAAAATGTGTGAGCCAGAGGCTAAAAAACTGAGCTAGCTCACACTAACTCAGCTCAGAGGGAACACTGGTTGTAGTTCTACTTCAGCAGTCAATTATCCCACTAACTGGTTGCCCCATTTGGTCTAACTTACTTGACTTTGCTTCAGCAGTCGGGTTAGAACAGATAAAAGGAAGCCCTTCTTCACCCAAAGAGTGATTAACATATGGAATTCACTGCCACAGGAGGTGGTGGCAGCTACAAGCATGGACAGTTTCAAGAGGGAATTAGATAAACATATGGAGCAGAAGTCCATCAGTGGCTATTAGCCACAGGGTATAGATGGGAACTCTCAGTCTGGGGCAGGTGATGCACTCTATTCTTGGTGCTGGAGGGGGCAGCAGTGGGAGGGCTTCTGGTGCCCTGGCCCCACTGCTGGACCTCCTGATGGCACCTGGTATATTTTGGCTGCTGTGTGACAGAGTGTTGGACTAGATGGGCCATTGGCCTGATCCAACATTGGCTTCTCTTATGTTCTTATGTTCTTATGTTCACTTCTTACTGTTTTTACAACCGAAGCCATAAACAGCAAGCCCCTCATCCCGAGTAGTGTTCCCTCTAAGCTGAGTTAGTGTGAGCTAGCTCACAGTTTTTTATCCTCTGGCTCCCACATTTTTGCCTTCGCTCGGGAAGGAGGGCTCCAGAGCAGATTAATTTATGCAGTAGCCAAATCACTCACTCACAACTTTAATGGCAGTAGCTCGCAAAGTAGAATTTTTGCTCACAAGACTCCACAGCTTAGAGGGTACATTGACTACAACATTCGATTTGCAAACTGAGCCTTCCAGGTCCCACTTGCAAACATCGCCATATCCCCTGCTACAGGTAAGCATCTCTTCTCCTAGTAGGTGTGGAGTCTGTCTTAAAATTTAAAGTAACCTCCCATATAATATATGGATTTTACTAAGCAAGATTGTACAATTCTAAAAAAAACAAAAAAAGCAGGTGCCACATCATTTTCACTTGGCTGGTTCATGTCAGCGCTGAGGGAGGAGAACCTAAAAGTTTGTTGTCATGTGACTTAACAACAGCTGCCAATTTTTTTGCCACTCAGAGTGGCCAGAATGATTTTGCTTCCAGAGAAAGTTCTGATTAAATCATGGGGAGATCTATTCAGCTGAGAATTTAGAACAATGAAGAGGATGTGGTCTACAGAGTCAATTTGCAGAGTCTATCTGAGTCTGAAATTCCACTGAACCTTCCTGGCATCACTGCTGAAGGCAGGGCACTCAGGTGTGCTAGCATGAAAGGCCTTCTATACATTGGAATAGTGAACTCAGATAGATAATTTGGCGTTTTTGTTGATAGGAGAAGGCCACATGAGAAGGATGAACACACTCTGTGGGCTCTGATCACCATGGTCTCATAATCGAAGTCCCGAAGACGTCTTCTGGTGAGCTGGGTCAATTCATGACTACTCATTGGGCGATTCTACATCTAGCATTTGTTCCAGATTTTCTCAACTGGGAGGAAAAAGTGCAGCTCAAAACCACATTCAGATACTTCGGGGCAAGGCCGTGCTAACTGCAAAGTCACCTCTGAATGGCCATATATCTATGCAGAAGGTACCATAAAACCCGATGATCAAAGCAAATGAAAGCCGCATGCAGTGTGGAGGGTACCGTAAAATTCGATGACAATTTGTGATCCAGTAGACTATCCCAGTCTCCTATGCAGTGGTCCAGCTTAACTAGTCCAAGGGAGTTTGATTCTGGATTTGATTTTAATATCCTAAATTTCTGATTAAATGCTTTTCCCCAGGCCTCTGCTTCAAAGGACATCTCCCCAGCTTCATCTCTCAAAGCTATTCCAAGCACACACCGAGGAACTCCCAAGATACTGTGTAGGAATCTTAGTTGTGGCTTATCAATGTTTGTTACTGCTCTTGGGGAGGGGGGACTGGCCGTGGCTGCAGCAGCCTCACTAGGATTTAAGAATGGGGGAGGGGGCACCTAGGACCGCGTGTCCCACTAGAAGCAAGTGCGGCAGTGGCGTTTGGGTAAGAGGGTGGATGCCACAGTTGAGGAAGCAGGCCTCCTGCACTTCACTGTCAGTTCTGTTTCCCAGACAAAAGAAAGAAATTTTAACTTACAGAATTCTTTTGCCACATGGTGCAGTGGTGGCTGCTGACTCAAATGGCCTTTGGAGAGAATTAGACAAAACCGAGGAGGAGAGAGCTCTCCATGGGACTCACTCGGAATTGCTAACAAACCCGCTTTGTTTACAGACAGGATAGCTCAGAGGAACAGATGGTGGTCCCGTAGGTTTACCAACCTCCGGGTGAGGCCAAGAGGTCTCCTGGAATTACAACTGATCTCCAAACAACAGAGATCAGATGCCCTAGAAAAAAAATGGCTACTTTGGAGGGTGGACTCTAAGGTATTATACCCTGGAGTCCCTCCCCTTCCCAAACCTCACCCTCTCCAAGCTCCACCCCCAATTCTTCAAAAATCCCCCACCAGTAGTTGGCAACCCTTTGCTTCCAAATGGAAGGGAACGCTGTGGGCTTCTGGCCGCCACGTGGTGAATCCCCAGGAATTGTACTGCCAATTCAAAGTATCAGTACCAGGCAAGGGACCCCCATCCCCCTCCTGGGGCTATGCCACAGGGGTATAACTTGGATCTGGCCAGCAGTGGCACGAGCCAAGGAGAGGATGCCAGCGGCCTGCCATGCCATTGATGTCTGGTAGCCAACCAAGCCCCCTGGGAGCACTGGGGTCCTCCTCAAGGGGCCACGTGGTGGGAGGACCCGCCCTGCAGTGTCTCCTGGCTGGCCCCTGATGCCGGATGTTGTGCATTCAGTCAAGGAATTACAACATGAAACTCTTAGTTAGGACAGTCAACCCAGCAGCTCCCCAACTGGGGTTGTCAACTTCCAGGTGGTGCCTAAAGATATCCCAGAGTTACAGAGATCCATCCCCCCCTGGAGAAAATGGCTGCTTTGCAGGGTGGACTCTCTGTAGCGTTGCCAGCCCTGGTTTGGGAAATCCCTGGAGATTGGAGGGGTGGAGCCTGAGGAAGGTGTGGCTTGGGAGGTAGAGGGACCTCAGCAGGGGCGTGATGCCATCGAGTCCACCCTCCAGAGTGGCCATTTTCTCCAGAGGAGAAGTGGTCTCTGTAATCTGGAGATAATTTGTAACTCTGGGAGAGCTCCAGGGTCCACCTGGAGGTTGGCAACCCTTTTCCAGTTGGCATTATACCCTGCTGAGGCCCCTCCCCAAGCCATGCCCTCCCAGGCTCTGCCCCCAAACCTCCAGGAATTTCCCAAGGTGGAGCTGGCAACCCCAGGCCCTCGTCTGAAATCCCAGGGCTTGGGCGCTCCGATCATTCACAGGGGGTTCCTCTCCCTCCCGCGTCTTCCTGGATTGTGTTGATTTGGAGGGGGGTTGGGGCACATTTTCAAGGCAGATTCAAAATTTCTCTCCATGGCTTGGAACTATTTTAAGGCTCATCCGCCCTGGCATTAATGAGGCGGCTGCTGGTAGCATCGCTAGGCAACGGCAATTTGGTCCTGAAACCGCCATTCCTACCTGGGCCTGCCTCCAAACAAAAGAGAGTTGAGAGGGGGGGGCTTCTGGATATTCCGCCATGTCCAAGGCAAGCACAGGTTACTCTGAGGCCCCAGAACCGCACAGTGGGCGCATGACTGGGTTCCTTATGGTTTGCTTATGCCTGACCGGCGGCTGAGATGTATAAACTGAGTTATGTTCTGACCATGGGGGGGAACTGGTGACGTTTGTTCACGTATGCCGTTTGCTGCCTCTTTCTGCTTTGGTGAGGTGATGGACGGCGCATGTCTGTGTTAAGCAGCCCACAATCAAATCAAGTCGTTTTCTGCTCTTTTCCCATTCTGGGAAGAGAAATGTGCCGATGTCACTTTCCCACCCACAGTGGTTTCTGGCTGCACTGCAGAGCTCTGATGCTGTGGATCCGGTGTCATTCAAAACCTGATACTAGAGAATCAGAATGTAGCGACAGGAGGCAAGCAGGACTCACGGGAGAGGGGAAATCCCGTTTCTCTCCTCTCCACCCCTTGTTGCGCCTAGGAATGCCAGCCTCCAGGTGGGGCCCAGAGATCTCTTGGAATTACAAATGTCTCCAGAGATCAGCTCCCCGGAAGGGAACGGCAGCCCTGGAGTGCCAGCTCTGTGGAATCGTGTCCCCACTGGGCTGTCCAAATTCCGCCTACTCCAGGCCAGAGTTGGCAACCCTAGTTCAGTCTACCTCATCGCTGGTTTGAGCTTCTTGCCTCCCCACCCGATACCAGCGATGACTGTCCCCATACGGTGCCAGCTCCACCTTCTCTCCTTCCCACTGTGGCAAGGGCTGGGGGGAGACCAGGGTTGCCAACTCCAGCTTGGGAAATTCTTGGAGCTTTGGGGGCAGAGCCTGGGGAGGGTGAGATTTAGGGAGGGGAGGGACCTCGGTGGGGTGCGATTCCATGGAGACCACCCTCCAGAGCAGCAGTTCTCTCCAGGGAGACTGACAGTCTGGAGATGAGTTGAAACCCCGGGCCACACCTGGAGACTGGTAATCCTGGGGAAGAGGTGGGTGGAGAAAGGCATGCCAGAGCTGGCCCCACCTTCCTTTCTCACCCACTCCTAGCAAATACCCACATATTCACATATCCTGCTTGAAATCTGCCTGGAGGGTTCGGTGTGTATGTGTATGAAGTCAGTGCATGCCCTCCCACGTGGGTAGTCTCCCCCCCCGATTACAAGTTGTTGTTGTTTTGTCCAAAATAATAATTTTCTGCAACCCTGAGATCCCCCTAGATTTCAGGTTGCTCCTGTTTTGCAGATTTGGTACAGGTTTGCCAGTGTGGCACTGTGGTTAAAAGTGGTGGACTCTAATCTGGAGAACTGGGCTTGGTTCCCTATTGCTCTGAGACTCTGAGTGAAGGGTGGGATATAGATAATCCTCCTCCTCCTCCTCCTCCTATTTTGCAGATTTTTTTATCTGCACAGAAGCCAACCTTTGACTATTAGATATAAGGGTAGGCAGCGTCGGTGGCTGCAGTTAGAATTTGACTAGTGAAATGCCAGGAATAATTTTAAAAGTACATGGGAATCTGACCAAAGGGCTGATGGATGCCTGCTGCTGCTGCTCATCTGGTTTGGCATGTTCATTATATATTATTTGCTTTCACAATCGTGTTTCTTTCTTTAGTGCAGAAGTATGGATTGCTTGCCATGCGAATGGGTCAGGGATGACAGCTCAGAAAGGGGCCATCACGGCTGCCAATGTCGCAGAGACCCCTGTGGCTCCTTAAAGCAGAGGAGGAAGCAAGACAGAAAAGAGTCTCAGTGAAGAAATTGTCCAGCCATTTCTGATTAAAAACCCCCTTCAGGGTCAGGGATGGGCACGAACCGAGCCACAAAGCAAAATCCATGATGAATTTTGCCCTGTCCATGGATGGAGCAAGAAGCAGGGATTTAAAGGGTCTCCGGGTGTGTGTGTGTGTGTGTTCATGATTGCTTTCTTGAAGTCTTTGAAGGGATAAGTGCTGAGTTCTACTTCTGAGTAACAAAAATGAGGAGCATGCGTGCTGGATGGGGGGATACACTTCTGGTTAGCAGTGTGTGTGAACAAGATCCTGGGGTACAGGTGGATCATAATATGAGCAGCCAATGTCATGCAGTGACAAAAAAGGCTAATGCGATCTTGGGGTGTATCAACAGAGGAATAACGTCCAAATTGCAAGATGTGATAGTCCTGCTGTACCCTGCATTGGTCAGGCCACACCTGGAGTCTTGTGTGCCGTTCTGGAGGCCTCACTTCAAAAAGGATGTGGACAGAATGGAGTGGACAGAGAGGAGAGCGACGAGGAGGGTCAGGAGCCTGGAGACCAAGAAGCCCTGCTAGGAAAGGCTGAGGGACTTCTTGGGAGTGTTCAGTCTGGAGAAGAGGAGGCTGAGGGGGGCACGATGGCTCTCTTGAAGTATCTGAAGGGCTGCCACTTAGAGGAGGGCAGGGAGCTGCTCCTGTTGGCAGCAGAGGACAGGACTAGCCATGATGGGTTTAAATTAAGGGCAGGAAGGTACTGGCTGGTTATTAGGGAAAACTTTTTTACAGTCGGAGTTGTGCAACGGTGGAATCAGCTGCCTGGGGAGGTGTGGTGAGCTCCCCCTCACTGTCAGTCTGTAAGCAGCGGCTGGACGAGCACTGGTCAGGGATGCTCTAGGCGGATCCCGCACTGGGCAGGGGGCTGGACTAGATGGCCTCTGTGGCCCCTTCCAACTCTGTGTGATTCTATATTTTTTAAAACGAAACCTCAGATATGCTGCTGTCATGGTACAATGCATGATTGGGTGGGTAACGGGGAGATCTGCAAGTTGCTATGGAAACGGATACAGAATTCAAAGCTACAACTTCCCTGAAGCATTGAAAGGAGATTTGGCTACAAGCTTGGAATATCAGAGGGAGAAAGAGGAAATAGCAGGGAAGGCTGTCTGGTTTTGCATATTGTGGGCATGGAAGCATTTCTGTCTTGTACAATAAGTGGATCGATCCAGCCCAAGTTCAGCACTGCTGAGTCCCGTTGGGCAGCAGTTTAAACGGGGATGCAAGAGTGGTTCACCAGTGATGGGAAGTTTGCCTCCTTCGGCAGCCTAAATAGCCCAGACCAGCCCACGCTTGTCACAGTGGGGAAGGTCAGCAGGGTCCATTTTGGTCAGCACTTCGATGGGAGACCACCGTGGAAGACCAGGTAATTTCTGAGGGGGGCCCTGTTGGCCTGCAGGAGAACAGTTGAATTCAAGTCCAGGAGCACCTCAGAGACCAACATGATTTGGGGGGCACGGGCTTTCGAGAGTCATAAGGCCATAAGAGAACATAAGAGAGAAGCCCGTGTCGGATCAGGCAAACTGGCCCCTCCACTCCAACACTCAGTGTCACACAGTGGCCAAAAATACCAGGTGCCCTCAGGAGGTCCACCAGTGGGGCCGGGACACTAGAAGCCCTCCCACTGTTGACCTCCCCAAGTTAGACCTCCCTTGGTCAGACACATCATAACGGAGGTCCCTGAGTTCTTGTACCCCAGTCAGAGCTTGGGGATCCCCACTCTGACTTGTACCTGATGAAAGGAACTTTGACTCTGGAAAACTTATATCCCAAAAAATCTTTTTGGTCTCTAAGATACTACTGGACTTGAAGGAAGACCAGGGTTGCTATGCAAAAGAAGGCAAATGGCAAACCACCGCTGCTTATTTCTTGCCTTGAGGATTCACCATACGTCGGTTGTGACAGGGGATGGCAGCCTCCAGGCTCTATTCTTGGTGCTGGAGGGGCAGCAGTGGGAGGGCTTCTAGTGTCCTGGCCCCACTGCTGGACCTCCTGATGGACACCTGGTATATTTTGGCCGCTGTGTGACTGAGTGTTGGACTAGATGGGCCATTGGCCTGATTCAACATTGGCTTCTCTTATGTTCTTATCCCTTGTAATTACAGCTCATCTCCAGACACCAGAGATCAGTTCCCCCTGGAGAAAAGGGATGCTTTGGAGGGTGGACTCCATGGCGTTCTACCCCGCTGAGGTCCCTGTCCTCCCCAGGCTCTATCCCCTAATCTCTAGGAGTTTCCTAACCTGGATCTGGCAACTGTACCCCTGCCCCATCCCCTGCCAGTGGCCAGAGGAAATGTGGCAACTCTAGTTGCAACTTGAGCACACAATTGTTACTACTGTAGGCAGAGAACTTTACATCTCCTGCCTGTTTCTTCTGCATGGCATATCCGTGGAGACCTGCTGAGCGAGGGGTGGATGACTGAGGGTGGAGTGGGAGAAGTGCAGGCTTTCAGCCACTACAGCTCAGTTTCCTTTAGCATCAAGCTAGACTTGATTTTCTTAAAGAGGAAAATATACAGATTTCCAAAGACCCTCCCAGCTTTTAGCTGCAGGAGTGCAAACTGCTGAAAAGCAGATTTATGTCAACTAGAAATTATCTGCATACTTTTGTTTTTTGCCATCAGGTTATAACTTATTTATGGTGGCCCCATAGAGTTTTCAAGGCAAGAGGCAACCAGAGGCACCTGGTATTTTTGGCCACTGTGTGACAGAGTGTTGGACTAGATGGGCCATTGGCCTGATCCAACATTGGCTTCTCTTATGTTCTTAGAGGTGGTTTGCCATTGCCTGCCTCTGCATAATAACCCTGGACTTCTTTGGTGGTCTCCCCATCCAAGTACTAAGCAAGGCGGACCCTACTTAGCTTCCTGGATCTGCAAATCTGTTGAGACTATGCTAGTGTGGGCTGTCCAAATCAGGTCTGCATGATGTGGTATGGGAAATTTTAATAGCTCACAAAATAACTGCATGCATTAAATCTGCACATAACTCCTCTTAGATAAATAATTATATAGAGAAAAGAGGCTTCCCTTTTTATCCTGTTGACTCAGATAAAATATCTGGCACAAACCCTGAAAGACTGGCGCCTGTGTCTTCGTAAAAGTTATGCAAGGCTCTGTAATATCGGTGATCCAAAGACCACATGGTATGTTGGCCAGTTCTTGCTGCACTGACCTGTTGACATTCTTAATCTTGTGATACATGAAAACATCTTGGACTGATGTGTCTAAAGGGATGTAACTATCTCTTGTCAACTTATTCTGAAGAATTCACAGGGGGCATGGGGGGGTCTCCCATCTTCACATGGCCTTAGCAAAAGGTAGGGTTGCCAACCTCCAGGTGGTGGCTGGAGATCTCCTGGGCTTACAACTGATCTCCAGGTGACAGAGATTTATTCCCCCAGAGAAAACAGAAGACGGAGGAGGAGGAGGAGGAGGAGAAAAAGAGGAGATTGGATTTATACCCCACCCTTCACTCAGAGTCTCAAAGCAGCTTACAAACCCCTTTCCCTTCCCCTCCCCACAACAGACACCCTGTGAGGTAGGTGGGACTGAGAAAGCTCTGACAGAAACTGCCCTTTTTCAGAGACAGCTCTTGCCAGTACTATGGCTTGCCCAAGGTCATCCAGCAGCTGCAAGGGGAGGAGTGGGGAATCAAACCCGGTTCTCCCAGATTAGAGTCCACACACTGAACCATTACAGCAAACTGGCTCTCCTAGATGGTGGAATCTATGCCATCATTGAAGTCCCTCCCCCCAACCCTGATCTCCTTATGCTCCACCTCCAAAATTCCCCAGGTAGTTCCCAACCTGGAGCAGACAGCCCTATTCAAAGGCCATATCTGAGATCAGCCTGCAGGTACAATACAGATCACAGTAGGCATTAACCTATTTACAAAACCGTCTTCAGCCAACACGCACTCATGATAAATGTAAACTGTGTTTTCAAGAAGAACCTGAGGAGCCAGAGTGGTGCAGTGGTTAGAGTATCAGACTAGAATCTGGGAGACGCCGGTTCAGATTCACAGCCTGCCATGGAAGCTGGCTGGGTGACCTTGGGCCAGTCCTGCACCCTCAGCCTAACCTCCCTCACAGAGTTGTTGTGAGGATAAAGTGGTAGAGAGGAGAATGATAGACACTCCTGTTGGGGAAAAAGGTGAGGCATAAATGAAGGAAATGATAATCAGGGCTCTTTTTGTAGCAGGAGCTCCTTTGTGTATTAGGCGACACACCCCTAATGTAGCCAATCCTCCAAGAGCTTACAGAGCTCTTCTCACAGGGGCTACTGTAAGCTCTTGGAGGATTGGCTACATTAGGGGTGCGTTGCCTAATATGCAAAGGAGTCCCTGCTACAGAAAGAGCCCTGATGATAAGTAAATAAATATTCTGAGAAAACATGACAAAATCCTGACTGCCAAGCCTGACATGTAAGCCTTGAAGCCCTGTTGCCACCCAAGGGTTGCTGGCCTCCAGGTGGACTTGGAGATCTCCTGGAATTAAGACTGCTATAGAGATCAGTCCCACAGGGAGAAAATGGCTGCTTTGGAAAGTGGAATCGGCATGATACACTGAGGTCCCTCTGCTTCCCAAATCCCACCCTCCTCAGACCCCACCCTCAAATTCCCAGGAATTTCCCAACCTGGAGATGGCAACCCCATGTCATCCAGTCACTTGACTGGCCCAACATGACATACCAGAGCCTTTCTTCTTCTTCTTCTTCTTCTTCTTCTTCTTCTTCTTCTTCTTCTTCTTCTTCTTCTTCTTCTTCTTCTTCTTCTTCTTCTTCTTCTTCTTCTTCTTGCCAGCCTGGCCTTTGCCCTGCTTCATGGCATTCCATAGACACTGCAAAATCTTGGGAAGCCGGGGGACTGTAAGGTTGTCGAGGGTATCCCTTTTATTTTCTGGCAGAATGCTTGTGCGTTTAGCCATTGTGCTCTTTGCAGTTGAAACTCATTACTGTGAGAAAAAGGGATGGGAAAAGGTTTCCCTGTCAATTGTTTAGCTGGCAGGAAGCTTTTTTTGGACCTTGCCAGGAAAATACGTCCTTCCTTATGTTTAATTTCTGAAAACAAAATATGGTGTGTGTGTGTGTGATTTTGGGGGAAAAAAATCTGGGTCCGCCAAAGTGAATAACAGGTGATAGGATATAGAAGTTAAAGTGGAATCTGGTTTATTGGTATACCTATATATTTATTAAAATATTCATATCTTACCTTTCTTTGTGGTTTGCAGCGGCTTACGATGATAGTTTTAAAAAATCAATTAAAACAAAAAATGAACTAGCAAACCCCCGATCCTCTCCCCAGAAAAGGTGCCTGCCAATTGCCTCTCCAGGGAGCCCCTTCCACAGAGCCAGAGCCATGATGGGGAAAGGCTGGGCTTTGGTTGAAGCCAGGCAGGCCGCCCTAAGTGGTGGGAGAGCCAAGGGTGCACAGGGACTTATGGGAGGAGAATGCTGGGGGGCTGGGAGAAAAGAGTTGCCATTCCCCCCCCCCAACAAAACTTCTGAGCCCTGGTCAGGAAGGCCACTGAGCACGAAGCCCCGTGATGGAACGGTGCATCCGGTTTTCTTGGCTTCTCACTGCAAAACAGAGGGAGAGGTCAAACAAGCCAGGCCTCCAAATGACAGGGCACGTTCTTGGCCTGGGGTGCCCAGTTCTGTCTAGAGAGCTCACGCTACTCCTCTGCTACACAAAAAAATTGTGCCTGCACGGAGGAATGCGTGAGCCAGGACAATACGAAGTTCCAGCAGACTGGAAAAGGGGGAGGGTAGAGGAAGGGGAGGGGGAGGGAGCCAATTTGGTGCAGTGGTTAGGAGGACAGACCCTAATCTGGGAGAACCAGGTTTGATTCCCCACTCCTTCACATGCAGCTGCTGGTGTGACCTTGGGTCAGGCACAAGTTCTTTCAGAGCTCTTCTCCCATGAGCAATCCTGGAAAGAGCTCTCTCAGCCTCACCTACCTCACAGGGTGTCTGTTGTGGGGAGAGGAATGGGAAGAAGAATGTAATCTGCTCTGAGATTTCGAGTGAAGGGCAGGGTATAAATCTAATCTCCTCCTCCTCCCCCCTCCTTCCAGGTGCAGCTATAGTGTATCTTTCCACACTGTCCTAATAAAAGAAAAGGAATGTATTGTTCCAAAATTTGCTTTTTTAAATACAGCCATTGGGCTTTTCTGCATTCTCATTTTCCTCGCTTGTAAATTCTCGTTTCTTCAGGGTTTTATTCTGTTCTGCATGTGTTTTGCTCCCTCTAGTGGTCAATTCAATATTATACTGGTTTATATCCGGCATAAAATCCTGAATCTGCAGGGAGATATGCTGGAAACAAACCAACCACTAGAGGGAGCAAAACCCCAAAGAAACAGAAACTTACAAATGGGGAAACAAGAATGTAGAAAAAGCCCATTGTTTCCTCTCAATCTCTCCCTTCTCTTTCAAAAGAGCCATTTTGCTTTCATTTCTCTTTCATTTCTCTTAGAAAAGAAATCAGTGCACCCTTTTGTAACATCACCCATTGGAAGTTGTTTTATGTTACCCGCCACAGGGTGATGGTCTAGCAGGAGGATAAGAATACTTAAGCAGACACTACTTGCCTCTGAGCATCTACCGAGTGAAATTCTGAAATTGTACAGACCCTCCCTTCCTGCCCCTCATCCTTTTGAATTTCTCATAGGTGAAAATGGAATTGATTAGAAACTGACTCCAGGTTCCTAAAAAGAAGAAAATAAACATTGTTTGATTTCAGGGAGGAATTGGTTAAAGAGGAATCAAGATAATATATTCTGACAATTCTAGAAACCAGTTAGAGCTAAATGAACATAAAATGCTTGTTTCTTCAAAGCTATAGAATAAGACTGTGAAGTACTTTGAGGCCGGGCCAACAGACCTAATTTCTGCTCACCTTGGCACAGAGAGTACTCCATCTTTCTGTGTTATACCTCTGAGGATGCCAGTCACAGCTACTGGTGAAATGTCAGGTCCTACAATGCCAAGACCATGGCCACACAACCCAGAAAATCGAGAGCAACTAATGAACTCCAGCCTTCGACAACATATAGACCTAATTCTGTTATTCAATATTAGGGTTCCTAATGTGGTGTTTGGAAATACCTGGAGATCTGTGGGTGGAGCCTCAGTGAGTGTGGTCTATGGAGGAGAGGGGCCTTGGCTGGGTGCAACGCCACACAGTCCACTTTCCAAAGCAGCTTTTTTCTCCAGAAGAAGTAGAACAAATAAATAAATAATTTTTTTAAGTGATTTATGTTGTCTGGGGATTAGTTGACATTCCAGGATGTCTCCAGCCCCCATCTGGAGGCTGGCAACCCAATTCACAATGCAATTACATTTTTCCAGCCAGGGGACAATGACCAAAGGAATTCATTCTCTCCTCAAATGTGTAAATGATATGAAACTCTGCTGTTTACCTTTTCACCTCATCTATGGAAAAGCTGCTGTATAAACGAAAGAGGCTTCTTCTTGGCTGCAGGGCATGTGTGGCATAACTCAAATTTGCAGATGGAGCTGCCGTTGGGTACCATCATATCATGGCCTGAAAGTAACAGCCTGACATGTGGGAATGATAAAAGTCTCACAAGTGATTGCATTGCAGGCCTGAGAAGAGAATTATTTATCACAGGAGGAGGAAAAAACAGCTATTGGAATGCACAATATTTTTTCTAAAAAAAGATATATGGAAAGTGTTCATTACATACCAAGCACCTTTGACACTAGAAATCTGAATATCATGAAAGAAATATGAAGTGCTTCTGAGGGAAATCTCTGCATATCGAAAGTTTGGGGAAGGGGATAGGCATTCACAAAATAAGTCCTTCTTGATTACATACTGGAATAAAATTAAACCCATATATAAAAATTCAAATATTGAATGTTGTTTAGATTGTATATTATTTGTGTTGGAATATGCAAGGTCTATTGTACATAGATGAAGAAAATTACAAGAACATCCTGCAGGGGCAGCAGAGGGGACAACTAGTTAGCATAGTGAGATTAGGGACTTCCTTCAAATAGTCTTCTTCCTGTCTCCTGATTGGCTCAGTTAGGACTTTCCTTACTCCTGCTGAGTTCTTCTCTGCTGCTGAATCCCTCCTAGCTAGTTAGACAGTTAGACTTCTCTTTTTCTCTCCTCTTTCTTACAAAGTTTGTTCTCTTCTTAACAAACTGATGTTATTCTTTAAACATTTTGTGTTCCACTTTGCTGCATCTCTAAACTCTGCCAACAGGGTTATGGGGTCAGCATGAACATTTCAGCTGTGAAAGAAAAAAGATAGATCAGTAGGCAAAAGAAGAAAGAACAAAGATGACCACTTTCTGCAGCATTCAGCACAGTTACCTACTAGATAGGCTTATAGAAGACAACTATTTGATGTGGAAGGAGAGAATGAAGAGCCACCTGCTTGAGACAGGACTGTGGCACTCCGTTCAAAACCCAAAACTGGGAGATGATGATTCAGCAAAACAAAAACCCTAGGATGCCCAACTTGAAAGCCAGAACTTGACTAAGGGCATACAGATAAACAGGTGCACCACTGAAATAGGTGCACCACAGCATTGCATTCAAGCTGAAGGAACCAGACCTAGTTTCAGTAAGAGCCATGAGACAAGCAAGGCATAGGGCCCTCTGGAGCTGATATATAGTGATGTTTGTGGTCCAATGAAGACTGAGACCTCTAGTGGGAACAGACATAAACTAACTTTTATTGATGATTTTTTCCCCAAAGTATATAGTGACCTACTTGATCAGAGAGAAAAGTCAAGTATTGGAGAAATTTAAGGCATATGTTGCAATGGTCAGCAACAGATTCCAGAGAAAGCTACTGGCAATTCACACTGACAATGGAGGAGAATATGTGGGGGCATGACATGAAGAACAGTCTCACTGAATAAGAAATAGAACATCAGCTCTCAGTCCCATACACTCCAGAACAGAATGGCGTAGCAGAAAGGAAGAATTGCTCCCCAAATGAGATGTGCAGATGCATTCTGCATGAAGTACAGCTGCCCGAGAAATACTGGGGAGAAGCAATCAACACTGCTACCTATCTCCTGAACAAACTGCCTATAAAATGTGCCAGAAGCAAACCATATGAGCTTTCATCTACATCCCCAAAGAGAAACAGACCATTATGGATCTCAGAGCTGAACAAGGTATTATTTGTAGGATATGCACTGGGATGTAAAGAGTACATAATCCTTAACCCGCACTGAGCCCACCTTGGTGGGAAGGGCAGGGTATAAGTCAAATAAATAAATAAATAAACTGTAAAAATCTGCAGCAACCAGAAACAGTGCAACTGAGCATCATGGACCATACAGATGACACACCTGCAGAGCCACAAGAACCAGAAGGGGCTGCAGAACCAGCTGTCCGATGGTCAACTAGAACAAACAAAGGAGAATCACCAAGAAGACTCTCCTACCTGACAGACAGAGGCTGTAACCGAACCTTCCACATGGGAAGACACAGAAAGAATGCCAACCAGCCAAGCAGAAAGATGGAGAAAGGCTGCAGAAGAAGAGATTGAATCCCTAATCAAAAACCAAACATGGACACACATAGGACTACCTCCTGGAAAGAGGGCAGGAGGATGCAAATGGATCTTTAAAACCAAAAATGATGTAGAAGGGAGGGCTTGTTGAATTGGAGTATTGCCTTACAAAAAACATGATTGCAGATGCACTAACCAAGCTGCTTCCATGTTAGAAATTTGAGAGTTTATGAAAGAAAATGAATCTTGTGGACTTGCACACTAGACCTTGAGAAGGGGTGTTGGAATAGGCAAGGACTATCATGCATAGATAAAGAAAATGACAAGAACATTCTGCAGGGGGCAGCAGAAGGGACAACTAGTTAGCATAAAGAGATTAGGGACTTCCTACTATTTTCAAATAGTCTCCTTCCTGTCTTCTGATTGGTTCAGTTAGGGCTTTCCTCACTCCTGCTGAATTCTTCTTTGCTTCTCACTCCCTCATAGCTAGTTAGACTTCTCTTTCTCTCTCCTCTTTCTTACAAAGTTTGTTCTCTTTTTAAGTGTAATGTATCAAGAGGGTTTGGTGTAAGGTAGCAAGAGGGTTGCGACCGCGTGTGCCTGGCCATGCAGTCCAACGGATCTAGAGACCTTGGGTCCTGGAACAATAG